>JABUIW010000027.1:2894113-2914735 GCA_013363375.1 Menidia beryllina | reverse complement strand
GTGTCAACAAAAATCATTATTAATCAATAGATGATATGTCTTTAGATCTAAGTGTGCTTCTACATTGGAGCTGTTTTTTTTAGCTATTTCTTAGCTTTATTTCTTTTCAGATTAGATTACGTTTATGAAATCTCCTTCTAAATTTGCCATTTTTATGATTTGCAAGAAGAAAAAAACAGATGAAGTCTACAAGTAGAGAGATGTGTGCAGTGAATAGACAGTTCCAGTGGAGGGTAAGGAGCTGACCGGCAGGAAATGTGGCCCCAACCATGGAGCTGCTGCCTGGAGAAACAATGGGGAGATTATCTATACAACTCATTCACGGAGTTTTTCAACTTGGAGAGAAGCAAAAGATGCCGGTTCCCAGCTAAATAGAGAGATTAAAACTGAAACATTATGGTCAGAGGCACAGGGATGGCAAACATTCAGGAGAAAAACCTCCAGGGAAATAGATCTGAAGATAAGAAAATGTATCACCAAAACAAAGTGAAAAAAACTGGCAGAAAACCGGAGTCAATGTTTGGGGCCAAACTGGAAGAAACCGGAAACCGGACGAAGGAAAAGTAATATCTATCCAGGGGAGCCAAGCATAATGATCAGTAACACCTAAAGGAAGGAATACATGAGGGAGTTACATCAGCTCTATGAGGTGGTCGGCAAACATTTTGATTTTCACCTTGTGCGTCATTCAGAACTAAATCAATCACCTCCCAGTCAAATTTAGAATACATCCATTGAATTATTTGTAACTAAAATTGAAAGAGACCTCTCAGTGTGCTGAGTAATGAAATCATAGAGAGGAGCAAGCAGAAAATGAAGGAATGACGGGATCATACAGGGTGTTATGTATATTATTGACACGTTTTCAAGCAAGTAGTGTGACATTCTCAGAACAGACAGATGGATTTTGGAGTCAATCAGCTGTACTGAGAGCAGAAATCATCTTCATGCAAAATAGGAGCAAAGAAAATAACTTTTAGCCCACAGAGTTCATTTTTTTGTTTGCACTTCTCTATGAAAACTCACAATATCCTGTCCTCTCCGTTTTATTCATATTCATTCCTCACATGCTTGCTGTGTGAGCATTTTTCTCAGAACTCTGTGACATTTCTGCCACAATTCCAACCAATCGCAGCCTCCGAGACGCTCAACCTGCCAGTAATGCTGTAAAACAAACTACACCAATGTCATCTAGAGTTTTCCAACAGGAATACATCTACTGGGCATTTTTACATTTCCCTTATTAAAAGGAATTCATCAATAAACAAATCACGAAAATGCTACCATGTTTTTAGAACATAAGTGAGAGTATATGAGTGAAAGCGAGAGCAAAATCCATTAGTCTGTCCTCAGAATGCCCCACTGCTCGCTCACCAGTGAACAAATGTAAAAGGCCATAACCCCAGAATTTAATTTCTCAAAGAGCTGAACAGACCTCTTGCCACACTTTGGCACATTTCCACTCATGCCTCTAATCACAAACGTGGTAAATGCCTAAGCACAAACAACACTGCGGTCCAACACAGAGGTCTACTCGGTTTAAAGTTGCTGCGATGTCCTAGATTGCTGTCTGGTGGTTGTGTCTGATATGGATGGCATCGCTGGGACATAATCTGTAATGGATAACCGCCCAAACCGAGCAGAGCCGTGCTGGGCCTAACCCGGGCTGAGTATGCGCTAATGGGAAAAGGCCATAATTTTGACACTGCTGGAAAAAGCGTTTTAAAGTTCAGTCATCAACATGTTGGGCTTGCCTGTGATCCGTTTGTGCCCCTACAGCCCGTTTAGGTTTGGACACCAAACTGCTCATGTTTATGTCTCAGATTTCTGGATAATTACTGAGCACTGCTGGGTTTTTCTTTGTTGGCTTTCAATCGTGATTACAACGACGACAACATATCTTTTCATTCCAAGAAATAAAGGACTTTCCACATTCCTCAAAGATCAGTGATGCATGTTATCATGAAAAAGCTGTGCTAGAGACAATGTAAAACCAAAAACAAGGCTTTATCAGAACTTTTTAAAGCTTAATTTATAACCTTTACGGCAAGACAACTGTTAGTTAACCTAATTCTTCATTCTTTATTTTTACTGACTTTGCCCCGTTTGTAGGTTGATATTATCTGGAGAATCCAAACTGATTATTTATGTATTTTCTAGGGATAAAGGTTGCTGTCTTTAACTTAACTTGTTTTCCTGTTATCATGAGGGAAAAGAACTTGAGTTTCTCAAGATGACAAGGCAATTATGGTGCGCTTCCAGTGTCAAAACCGAATTTCACAGTTTATCTTAAGTTTAATGAGATTAAGTCAGGGCATTTCTGTGTGATTAGGTTTGCTACGACGCATTTAGTCCGCGTTAAATATTCCAGCTCTACAATGATGGGATGACATCCCGTTCAGCAGATGTGTGCATCTCTACGCCTCCCTATATTTAGAACCCCTCTACAAGTTCGAAGGATCCGTTTACCCGGTTAAGCTGACTGATGGAGTATGGGACTGTAGACATTTCAGATAGTATTTCCGTCGCTCCTTAAGAGGAAAAGTCCATAATTATGACAAAAAACCACCGTGTAGCACAAGTTATCCAACAAAAAAAACTCGAACTCAGTTCCAAGTCCAACAGTATACAAACTTAGCAATACTCCGCTTGCTAGCTAGTCGCGCGCTAACAACTCAACACAGTTTCAAACAGAGTAATTAGGCTGGTATTTTGTGATATAAGAAACAGGACTTATCCATGTTACCTGCTCGAAAAGAGTGTTTTTTTTAAGACCGCAGGTGCAAATTCCGAGGCGGGTCTTTCCTGTAGGTTCCCAATACAGTAAGTGAGGGCTCAACCGTCTGGGCGACTTCGAGCGTCTCGGTTCAACAACTTCCGCCCTTCGTCCGCGGTCACCAACAACCGCCCCAGTCCGCCCCGGCAGCAGGTCCACACTTCATTCCTATACGGCTGTTGTCTGCCTCCAGGGTTGAACACAGAGACCCCTCGCTCCCATTTGGAACCTGTCCGTAGTACGGTTGGTGCTGAGAAGAGGTGGGAAAACTGGGAAATCGTGACGTTTCCGGTTGGGCGTGTGGCCTTCAAAGTAAAAGAAGGAAGAAACGCGAGAAGAAAAAAGAAGAGCGTCACTTACTTACTGTGCTCCTTGGAAGACATGTAGCCCTTCAAAAAATATCTGAAAAGTTAGACTCGATAGTTTAACAAGTCAAGAAGTACACAACAATGTCTGGGAAGACCAAGGAACAGTTGAACCTGCACTGCAAAATCGTTTATTAATATTGCGGCGTTTTGGGGAACGATAAAATGGAGTTCCCATGATGCTTTGCAGATTGTTGCACCGAATTAATCTTTGATTATCTTCCACTTTATTTAAATAGTATAACTGGATATTAAGTACAACTGTTTTTTTTTGTTCCGTCAGACCTATAGTTTACATTTTTGGTGTACTTGCTAGTTAGACATTATTATTAATATTACCCTGTGTATGTGTATGTTCATATTTAATGTTGGATAGGTGAATTTAGTGATATGCAAACTTATTCATGTGGATGGACAAATATAATGTTAGTGTGGTATTAGATTGTGTGAAGAAGCATTTCAAACTACGGGGTTAACCATGTGTGATGTTGAGATTTCATAAATCACTCTTGACAAAGATGGAAGGTATGCTGTCAGATTGTACTAAGACTATTTACTAGACTGTACTAATTAATGTACTGTAAAGAGTACACTGACCAGGAGGCGTTTTCCAATGAAATATCAGTTCAACTTCCACTGTTTGTTTCATATATTAAGATAATAGGATAAGATAGGTAAAAATGTCATTTCTTTATCTTTATGAAGATCTTTAATTGTTGTTTAATTGTTAAAAACAAATAAAGCAGTCCAGTGTGAAATGTAAAAAAACTACATTATATTGCAATTTAGAGAAAAATATCTGAATCTTTAAACTCATTTCTTTTGAAGTAACACATTTTATTGCACAAAAAATTGTAACCATTTAATACCAATTAGTTATGTAGCTACAGATTGCGGAGTAACTGAGGGGATGATGTGTGCAAATACTTACCTGAGTTTAGAAAAATCCTGTTGCAGCAAAATATGTTCCACTATCATGATAACAACAGCACTGTTGTTTAAATGTGTCAGAAGCCAGTGAAGCATCTCTAACTCTTTTGATCATTACAGAAGAACTGTTAGACTATAAAACTTATCAGGGTTCTACATAGACAAGTAATTGAACATGTCATTAACACGTTGTACAGCTGGAGGATTTTGAACTCCATCCTGCACAAAGCCTGGGCTCATTTATCAGCATTATATTCTTAATCTAATTTTAATTAGATATTTCACGTACAGTTAAACTTGAATAACAGTAACAACCTAATTGAAACAGCAGACTATTATAGTGCATTGATGCACTTGGAAGGAAAGGATTAAAAAGAAGGGGCTATACCCAACTAAGATCCTAACCCCTGTACAAAGTTTACAAAACATTTACCATAAATTGTAGATTCTTGGGTCATATTCTGTGTTTTTTTTAAAGCTATAAATCTGCATAAGTATTCATTCTATTAGGGGTTTTTTTGTTTGTTTTGTGTTTCTCATGTTAATAATTCTTTTTGCTGTTTTTTTTGTTTGTTTTCCAGATTTATGAGCTCCCTGTCATTTTCTCATAATCTGCTCCACACTCCTCTGTGCCAACTATCCCTCCTGCTCTTCATTCTGTGTTCACATTCCTCACTACACAAGTTCTCTTGTCGTCCACTGTCTCTGTAAGGTCATCTATGTTTTTTTCTTCTGTTTTCGGTCACCTGTTAGGATTTAATTTAGTGTGTTTGTCATTGTTAATGAACCTCTGTAGTGTTTTTTCTTGTTGTCTCCCATTTCCTGCCTGCTTTTGGATCCACAAACCATCACTCACTTTGCAACTGTGACAAGAATTTAAGCGTTTTGGATAACACAAGGTGCTAAGTCTGTGGAAAATATGCGATGCATTGCCTTTAAAGAGCACAGGTTTATGTATGAACACAAATCCCTGTCAAAGCATTAGTGCCATATAGAAAAATCAGTTGTTTTTTTAAATTTTCAAATGGACTTAACCAATGTCTTGAGTGCCCACTTGCTGTCCCTTTAGGTTTATGTTTTTTAAATAATTATTTTTTTTCGTTATGGATGATCATTTGCTGCTAATAACTTTCTGGAAACAGTAGAACTGCATAGCATAGAGACAGAATAAATTCCAATGGAATCAATATATTATTGGTTTCCATAATGTGTAAAAAAAGGAAGGATACACTGCAACCCAAACCCTGGCACAAGGTCTAAGCGGAGTATGAACATATATTTCTGTCGTGTGAGCAACTTAACAAAACACTGGTTCCTATTTAATGACCCAAAATGTATGTCGATGATCACTGTCTCCATCATTGGTCTATATAGAGATCGGGAGGTCCTTTAATAGATTCTGATCCCATGTTATTCAGTCTGGTCCATGCATCATGTTTACTTTGAATTCCCATATGTTTACATACTCTGCTCAGATTTTGCACCACAAGACTAGAAATAAGATTTAGAAGGTCTTCCATAAAGTAGTCAATAATACAGAAGGATGCAGTGAGTATTTCAAATATTTATTGAGTGCTGCTGTGGTGTAGAGGAGGAGACATGATGAAATCAGCAGTCAGAAATTACATTTGCTCAACACTACCGCCCTGAAGCTCCTGCTCCAGTAGATTTAGTCATGATTCTTGTGTCATCTGGTGCACAAGAAGGAAACCATTCTAAATGTGTTTTTTCCACGTCTTTTACTTTAAAATGATTCAAAAAGCAAAAGACGAACTCCAAGCGTTGTTAAAGGTTCACAGGACATTGTTGTTTTGTTTTGTTTTAGCATGTGTCGTGGATACCTTTCTTTTCAGAACAAACTCTGTTTTGCAAAAATAAAAAGGAATATAAAACAACATTTTTTAAAAAAGCTAACAAACAGTACTTCTTAGTGTGTGGTACAAATTCAGTGCCTCCCAATCCCTGCATATGAAAAGATTAAGGCTTCATTGTGCATCCACCCTTCTCAGCTAGACAATACAACATACGACAGCCCAGTCCTGTTCATCTGCGAATATAACCAGGTAACCAATCAGTAACATACTTGTTTATCTGGAAGTCAGTATTTATGTTTCGTTTCTGCAAATTGACTTGAAGTTGTTCGACTGGTGTGTGTAAAAATATACAAAGAAATATTTATGGGTTTTTATACTTTTACAGTCTCTCTACAAATGGGAACCAGTCATGTTTATGCTCAGTAGGTCTGACTGGGTCACAAAAGTGTAAAAAAACATAGATGCTTGCTGATAATTGGTCAACAAATATCTGCCTTGGGTGTCAGTTTTGCCGATTTAATTTGAAAATAAATGTATAATGCACGTTTAGTTAGTTCTTTTTTTAACCTATAAAGAAATTTTATAGCTTAGAAAGGCCATTAAATTTTTGGTTTATTGTGTGATAGTCCGTAGATGCAAAACAAACCTAAATGCTTTTGAGAAGAATGTAGAATATTTAAGTAAAATGTTCTCAGGACTTTCTGTTTAGTTATTCCCTGACATTGTTATACTGCTGAGATGAGCTGGCCTTTGTGTGCCGACTGCCCCAACTAATCTGTTATCTTCACACAGTTAAGCTAGCACATCAATTTTACATGCATATGCAATGCAAAACCAGCAGATAATAAACTAGATGCTGTTTCAACCCTACAGTCTTATTAGTACAGAACAGAACGTCCTCCACATTGCTTGCAGTGAAGATGCACAGTTCAGGAAAGTTGTCCTGGCTTTCAGGAGGGATTTTACTTAACAATTACTGCTGTGGTGCTGTGAATAGATTCCATAAGAGCAGCCAGGCGGCTGCACAGGTCATGGGCCTGGTTGACCTGAACTTTGGGTGGCTCCTTAAGCACTACTGTCTCAGCAGAACCGTCCAGGACCCTGGGCAGCAGCTCACCCAGCTTTACCTGCAACGAGTCTAAACACAACAGAGGAGATTTAGAATGCTGAAAAGAGACTCTTTTTTGTTCATGTAGTCTCAAATCAAACAGAAATATTGCTGGAAATTATCCTAAGATTTCATAAGATAGAGAAACATTAACAAACTGAAATGATTCACATCATTAAATCTATGTTGGCAGGATTGAAATGAAGATGGACAGAAAAACCTCATTCCCAGAAAAGGATATTAATAATGTATATTTTTTGGGAATCCAGAGGGATCTCCAGAGGACCAAGTCTGTTTAATTTAGCTTCTACCATTTCATCTGAAAAGGTCTGCCAGGGCGTCCGTATCTTGACAGGAGGCGACTTTAAACTGATCCGTAATGACAGCTCTGAACTAGGACAGAACAGCATGCTGACAGCAACTGAAATGTTTTTCCACTAATAGGCTGCTGATTCCCAAATGTATGACAAATGTATGAGTGTTAACACGGGCCCTTCCTACGACTGTCAGTCTGTACAACCAGTACAACTGCCAAAAAACCACTTAAATCCCCCAAAAGACTCCGGCTGCTTTAGTACAGGCTGTGGAGTTTGCTGACCATGCCATAAGCATTGTCCAGTCAAACACACAAATCTGTTCCAGTATGATGATGCTCATCACCGGTGTTGTTGTACTGTTTATTCACTACTCATGTTGCATTTTTTTTTCTATATTGTTGTTACTACCTCTATGAGACAGTTGCTTGCTGCTTTTTTGCTGATGTGTTCAAAACTTTTTTTTAAAGTAAGTTCCAAAGAAATTATTTTCCTTGACTGGCCAATTTCAGTGTGCTTGGAATATCAAAACATTTAAGATCTAACAGTTCTGTTTTGGAGGATTAATTGAGCGTGTCTAGATTTGGTATGAAAGCTGCATCCATCAAGGGCACCAAAAGTATTTCTACGAAAATGTGGGTCATAGGCCATGTTGTGCCCAAATCAAGTAAAAAAAAAGGATATTCCCAAGAATAATCAGAGAGGATCAAAGGAGTTTTGGAAAATATTGATCACCACAAACTGCTGTTGGATGTGTGTGAGTGTCGGAGTTGATTTCGACCAGGCCACGCCTTCTAAAAACTTTGCTAGCTTTTCATTCAATCTGTTCCTCGTTGCAAAGTTTAAATTAGCTGTGCAACATTAACCCACCATCACTCAGGCCTGGGGGGTAGTGGTTCCTGGAACAATGTACATAGAACACATGGGCTGTGTGACCACACCCCTCTGCAACTATCTATGGTGCTCTTCAGATTTAAAGCAGAATCTGCCACACCGGCCTGGTTTTTCTCATTTTATGTATTATATGAAAAAATACCTTATTGACATATCAAAAATAATCCAGACGCTAAGTTTAACGCACTTAGAACTGTTTTGTTTTTGGTGATATTTAAGAAAGATTCCTTACTGTTCTGAATATGGGGTTCACGCATACCTATTTCTAAACAAAATAGGTTGTAAAACTTACACTGGACTGTAAAACACACAATGAAAGTATTTGTAGGTATCCTCTTATATGATGCACATTTAATAACTCACCATTCATGTCCTGGCCAAGGCAGCAGCACCAGTGGCTGCGGATGCTCTCCATCGTGTCTCGGTCTTCCTGTAATGAAGCTGAGTCCCGACTCATGAGGTGAAGGCAGGGAATGACGGCCTCATCCATAATGGCGACGCCCTCCTCTATCTTGCTCTCCTCACCGCTGGAAAACAGGCGCGATGCCCTCTCATTCAGAGCCTGCAAGTTGGAGATTTAGAAATTTAAGTTAAGTTTAAGTTAAACTTTTTGTTTTTGTCTTTTTGGAATTTACATGCTGGAAGTGTTGGTCAAAATTCATGAAAAACTTCTATGGCCCCGTTGAACTCTTTACTTAAGAAGCGCATTTACACTGGGAATCATCTTGGCCAAGGATACTCACACATATGGCTGAGAGGAGCTTGAGACTGGATTTTTAGTTAATGTATGAGTTCTCCGTTCAATCAAGTTATGTGCAACTCACAGAAAATGTGGTGCGGCATTTGGAATCAGCATAATTCCTACTTTTAGGAATGGTATGTTTCTTCCCCTCGATGTTACTATTTGGCCTCACAAATGATCATTTCATGGACGTTTTCTAAGAGTCAGATTAAAATACAAATGTTTTCTATTAAAAAAAAACATTTTGACTCTTAAATTTGGCCCTCAGTTTTATTGTCTATACTAACAGTCATAGTGATTTTTTTCTGTTTCTGTTTCTTTAAATCTGCAGTATAAATCCCAAAGCTTCCATGAGCGCTTTAACCAATAGGCTTTCAATAGTAAACTTTATCCCATTATAAGAAGAGTCTAAATATGGAAATGGCCAGGCAGGCCAGACAGCCCTCATGTACAACATTTTTGCAGAGCCAGATGTCTCTGCAGCAGCTGGCCAGATGTTATGGATTGCAATGAAAGTTCCCAGAGGATGACTGGTTTGACTTTGGTGAACCTTAAAGTTCATTCTGGGATTGCCCAAAGCCTCTTTAACACAAGGGACACTAAAGTGCAAACACAGGCCACCACTTTAATTGAAGATAGACCTGAAATATTTCAACTCAAGTGGTTCCTTACTCACAGTAAGACACTTCCTGCGGTAAACAGCGATAAGAGACCTGTTGACACCATGTTTCTCTCCCTTTGTTAGCAAGGTGCTGTTGGTTTCATAGGCATGAGTCAAGTAGTTCAGCGCCTCTCGCATCCTGCATCACAAAAAGGAAACAGCCACTGTCATAACACAGTTAAGGCTTTAACTAAGAGATACAGTCCATATATCCCCCCTCCCCAAATTGATTAAGCATTTGTAGACAATTTCAGCTAAATCCACATGGCGTTCAAACATGTGTACAATTTTATGTTTAGTTTTTTAACAGAAATTGCTTTCCCAGAATTTCTGGTAATGTTACAAATATCCACAGCAGTGATTTAATATGTGGCTCTGGTTAAGTTATGGTGAAAGTCTGACACCTACTTTCCATGCTGATAGTGCTCCAACCCAGTGAGCAGATGGACAAACACTGTCCTGAACTGCGTGTAGTCATCATGCCACCCCTGTGAAAGAGCACGTAATGACCATTAGTCTCGCCATTTGTTTTCTTATTTTCTGTCATTAGTTAACAGTTGGAGGACAAAGTCGTTCTATATTATATTATCATTGTTGTTATTCTAATTATTGGTTTTAGAGATGTTTGGGTTAACATAGTAGTAACATAGTAGTAAGCTAAGTCATACTTTAGTAACACAGACAACACATTCACTGTATTTTTTTTGTTCCTGTTGATGACTAATAAATAAAGAAAAGATAACAAAAATACATTTATGGTGCTGTGCTGTGGTTTTAATCAGCAACCTCCAGTCTCTGTTTGGTGCAGTGTTCCTATCACTCCAGCTGTCTTGCCTTGCTGGAACATACATAGCTCACATTCCAGAATGACAAAATGCCATCGGGCTTACAAGCTCCAAACTGAAATTTCAACCACGCAGACCCAAACAAACTTACCAGATTAAGGATTTAATTTCTGGATCATGTTGAAAAAAACTTCAATAAAGTACAGACAACACTGAATGCTACGCTGATATTTGACAACTGACCTCCTTATTTCATTTGTAAATATAAGTGTGACCCTATATTTTAGGTAATGATACAAATTTGATACAAAAGCAGTGCTCATAAAGACATGAGTTAGATGAGTTAGAGGTTCTTCAATTTGTCAACAAATGGGAGAGAATGTTGATATGGACAGTCTTAAAACTACAGAGTGTAATTTTTGTCCTATAGTACTTAATGTAAGAAATTAAAGGAGTTTTGAGGAGGTTCAGTATGTGATCAAGCCTAAAACTGGATCTGTCAGTCATCAGTAGCTGGGTAAATCACATGGGCAGGAGGTCACTGTGGAAAACTTTTATAGTTACATTCAGATATTCTACCTCATTTAGAAAAAAAGGAAGCCTTTATGTTGATGTTATCAAGAAAAAACGTCAATATGTCTGGATTTAGAATAGACCATGACATAGAATGTGTAATGCTGCATTGCTCCAGACCAATAAAAAAAACATATCACAAACAACCAGGCTCTGTGGGGGATTGAATCAGTGTTTTTGGCAAAGCTTGTTTAGACAAGCAACCTCGGGATATCTTTTTCTGAAAAGTCCATGCTTTTTTTTTTTTACAGTACATCCCATAAATTATGCTCAGGACAAATTATAAAGACATGGCAAAGGAAAAAGAAAGTACAAAAATGAATCGAGTGCACACTGAAATGAAAACCCGAACAACAGATCCACAATAACAGAAAACACTATTTTAAAACCAAAAGGAAAAAACCCTTTTGCCTCATGCGCTCGATTATCTAAGTGAGTTAGTTACCTGAAAGTGGCCTCTGTTTAGTTTCTGTCACCTCGCAGATGTTTCAGTTAATTCCCATTTAATGATGTTGATCCACTACATTGTCGACAAATATATGTTTGAAATATATTTTCTACACCTAAATGTTGACGTATGCATCCTGCCTCAACTTTGAAGCATTTGAAAAGAGACAGAGGACATCGGACAGTTTCCACTGAAATAATAATAGTGTAATGTTTAACCTAAAAAACACAAGGAATTTATAATTGAATATCGGTCAATCAAGGCAAATGTGGAAGCATGACACCCTAATAACTTCAGATCACGGACAGTACCATGTATTCATCCATGTCCATGTCTTCTGGCTTGATGAGGCGCAGCTTGGCTCGTGCTTCCCTCATGATACTGATAGCCCTGCATAAACAAAACATACAAATGAAGTTAAAAAGAACTAATGAACAGATATCTAAATGACAGGTCTCTGGTCTGGACACTAGATGGCAGACAATGCATGTTATATGTTTAAGTGAATCTAATTCAGCTGTGGAGTGCAGCTGCTTTGAGTGAAGCCTTATTGTCTTATATTACTTATATGTATATGGCTTCCACATGTATTGTTATACACTAAATTATATATTACTTATATGTATATGGCTTCCACATGTATTGTTATACACTAAATTATGGCAGTAGTTCAAGTGTCATAACTGACTCTAAGTGTGTGCGTATGCGTTTGCTTGCCTCTCGTCAAAGCTGAGGTTACGGTCTGTAAACTGTTCCAGCAGCGTTCTCTCAATAACGCGCTTGGGTGCCTTGTTCTGGAAGAAGTAGACCAGAGCATGCTGCAGACGAGCATCCTCCTGCGGTGTGATCTCCTCCAGGGAGAGCTCATACAAGCGGGAATACTCTTCATGGAAAGCCTAACGGAACCAAGGGGAATGTTAACAGCTTTAGTTTCCCAAAATGCTTACAAACTTGCAAAAACACAGGGATAGCTTTGGTACAGTTCAGCTTTACCTGGGCACATTAAAAGCTTAAGTATTTTCTTCTTTCTTTAAAATGTTGTGATGTAAAGAAATTGAACATCTTTAAAATCGTGTTTTCTGCTACTATGAAAATACATCTATCAATTAAAAATAAAGCCCTTTAGGCACAAGTCCTTCAACAAATCTTTCAAAATGCATGTTAATATGACTTTAGGATTTTATTGCCCATGTTAAAAAGATACCAACTGAAGTTAGAGGATATGTGTGTCAAAACACAAAAGAACTGTCAGTCCACACCCATTTTGCAGTGTTTAATGTTAAGGCTAAAGAAACTCTCACAGCATACCTTAATGAGGCCAGCCTCTGGACCTTCTTTGTCAAAGATTTGTCTGGCCTTGGCTATTGCCAGAATGACACCTTGCATTGCTGGAGTGAGCATCATCTGGGAAATGACAGAGTAATGTCAAAACAAAACATAAAAACACAATTAACCTGACAGCAAGGCAAAATGCCTTGAAACTCAGTTATAACCATACTCACAGTAAAGAACATCAAATGGTAAACTGGCAGAAATAAGATAAGTCAAGTTTTAAACTAATATTTAGAGCAGTGTATTTTACAGGTTTGCAGCTGTAGTACTGTTTGAAAAACTTGACTCCCTACTTTCTGAATATATTGTCAGAGTTATTATTGTCAAACAGTAAAATAAGTGCAAATGATTTATTGAAATGTATGCAAACATAAATAGTATCTCAGGTAAAATCAGTTTGTAGAATTATAACGTGCAAATATTTTGGATGTGCGCCTTTATTCTGAAAAAAACACTGATACTTCTTTGACAGGTTTTTTAAAAATGATTTCTTTGAGTAGTCTTCAGGAAAAGTTATCCAGGCTTCTTAAGGAACATTCCAAACGTCTTTTCTGAATTCTACCTCTCCTTTCTCATTTTCTGTCAAGATATATCCACACAAGTAGAGGTCAGTCTCTGGGGGGAATTCATTCAACCATCAAAACTGTTGCCGCTGACTTTCAGTCTTTTGTGTCATCTGGCATGCCTCAGCCTTTTCACCATGTTCCTCTACGTTAACAATAGCTACTTGGCATTCACCCTTTAATGGGGTCAAATTTTTTTATCAGGTTTCAGTGAACAGCAGAAAGATCAACTGGAGATCCATATGCATCTTGTCAGCACAAATTTAGGATTTCTTCCAAATTCAGAGGGAAATTACGTTTAGATACTGTTCACCTGCTGAAGAGAGATATTTCTGACACTTCTTACTTTTCCATTTTCTTAAAGCAGTTTAAGGGAGAACAGGATGTACTGTGGTATCTTTTGAATTTTTTGCAAAAGCAGGCAAGTGAGGACAAACTATCGCTCTTGTTGACAGGCAGCTCGTCAAAATTCCAGTCATTTAGTTGTGCGTAGACAAAAGAGTGGAGTGCAATTCCTGTTTGAACTATTCATATTTCAGTGTTATGTGACTAAAGCAAAAATAGATCAATCAAGAAATTCCAGTCAAATCAGTTAGTGAAAATGAGTGAAAAAAGCCATAATTCTGCTGTAAAAATGTCTTATCTTAGAACTTACCTCTTCATTGTATCCATCAGCATCAGCCCTCACCATGATCCTGCCCACATTAGGGATCTCCACCTCTGAGACCTCATTCTCAGCCTGTCGCTGTCTTGCAGGGACCCCCTGCTGCTGCTCCTCATGCTCCTGCTCTGTTTCTTGGTGATGAACCTCTCTTTGAGCTCCGGGCTCACTGTCATTTTCAGGAATCAGGCCTGTCGGCTCCATGTCATCCTTCTGCACGTGGAGCTCGGACGTTACCTTATCACTGGACTCTGTATCAGAGTCAGGACTCTAACAAAGGGGAAATAATACAAATATGGATTATTTTTCCTTTTATCCATATATTATTGTACATATTTGCATTCTTATATGTGTTTTGGGGGCATTTTATGTATCTCGGACATTTATTACAAGTGGTAAACAAATCCCAAAAGTCAGAATCCAATAAGAATAAAAAAACTAACATAAGAAAGTAAAAAATGCATTGTAACATCAAAGATCCCAGACATTTTGTTATGTGATTTCCATTTCCATCACTGGGCTGAGTGCTGAAAGAGGGTTCTTTAACCAAGATGTACAGATTTTACTTTGTGGCTGAGAATTTTTAACCCATATTCAACAAGCAAGGAATGCGCTGGGGGGGGGGGTCGGAGAGACTTTCCCACCTGACTCTGCAGCTCTCTCTCAGCTGAGCTGGAGCTCTGGCTGGGTTCCACGGTGTCAGGGACTGCTGCGGCACTGGTGTTGTCTGGCCGGCAGCCAGAACTCTCAGGTGGTGGTGATGACTCTGACTCTTCTGCTGTCAAAGATATTGAGAGAGGGTGAGAGCTGATACCCACCTCTGCGACGGAGGGCCCCGTTTGCAGCAGTCCCTCGCAGAGTATATAATTAGATCAGATAATCTAATCTCATGTGATACTGGAAAGTGTATCATTGATTTCACAGCAATAATATATTCTGTCCACCTGTGTGTGGGCATAACTTTGGAGGCTCTGCAGATATTAAGGACCACTTAGTTGGGTATAAACAGCCAGACAGTGCTGATGAAGTATTCTTAAAAACACCAAACAGAGGCCAATCTTTTCCTCATAATCTGGACAGTGAATCAAATGTGCACTTTTCCTCCTATAATTGTCAAACAGATATGTGAAATATTCATAGAAGGAAATAAAACTTAACTGAAAAAGGATCTAAAATGAAGTTTATCTGTCACATACTGTATGTCTTTGGGAAGAAATCACAAGTACATCCTGAATGACGGTGATTGGAGGTCTCATTAAAATATATAAATCTAAAATAAGATAAGATTTTTTTTTATATCTGGTCTTATCTTATCTTAGATCAGATAAGATAAGATGTTGGCACTAGCCCTGTTACAATCTAGTGATGTTTTACTAGATTAGGTTCAGCAGTGTAATGTGATCAAGAAATTAAGCCAGCTGAATAGGTGATTAAAATTTTTCATCCATAGAACTTTTCTCCTCCCTGATAATAAAGTAATTTCCAAAGATGACAGTGTCAGAATTCACTGGACTAATTCCTCTAAATAATCTTTTTATTTGGTCAGCAACAGCACTAGGGCTATAAAAACAGAGTGAACAGCCACTGTCCTAAAATGAGACAGCTCTGAAAAGGTTTTTTCTCTTTACTAACTGTGGCTGGTAGTGTTCACCGACTCCCATTTCCAGATTTCAGCTGTAACTGAATGTTGACCCCATTTGTAAACAGTGCTTCTTTGTGTCTCTGGTGTGTTATATAGTCATCTGGCTAACAGACTTTTGTTGCCAAATCCCTGTCTGGTAACAGGTGACAAAATAGAGGAACTCATTAAAAATAATCACACCTTAACTAATATAATTAATTGAGTTAGAAGCCTCAAATCGATCCTTCACCAGGTGGCGCTACAAACCTTCTGTCTTCTCTCTGCAGTCTGACACAGGATCTTCATCTCCTGGTTCTGATAGGGGCTCTGAGGCAGCTCCCTGCTCCAGCTCTGTGGTGGAGGGACCCGACTGGGTCGCTGACTCAGCGGGTGCTTGCTCTCCATCTTCCAACCTGGAGTCGGGGGGCTCTGCAGACACTGCTGACTCTTCCTGTGGGGTTGCAGTCTGGCAGAACTGCTCCTCCCATTCATTGAGCTCCTGCTGGAACCAGCGGTTGTCTTCCTGGACGTAGCGCCTGAGGACGGCCGGCAGGGAGTCCAGGCCATGCAGCACCTGGCCCGTCTCATCATCTGTGTCTTCTGGAGGCATTTAAGAGAAGAGTGGGTTGGTGAACTCAAACACTCATTCTAACAAAGGAACCACTGGCATAACTGGTTAATAACACTTTATAATCATGATAAAAAGCAGCATTATTCATTTAGTTTTATTACACTTAACATGATATGGGATATGTCTATTCTTTATTTAAATATGATATTGTTTTAATCAAGGGTAGTTTAACCAAACAATTGAAAAAACAATTTTTTAAAACTCATAATAATAATACTGCCTGGGTTGCAAACTTGAACCCTAGTATATCCCTCTATCAAAGTGTAAAATACTGTGCCTACTTGCATACGTACCTGTGATGAGGGTGGGAAGCCTGCCATCGATGTACATCAGGCAGTAAGCACTGGCATTGGTCATCCCTCCAAAAGAGTCTCTTTCCAGTTCTTCCCACGACGACTCAGTGATGCTTACATCATTATACTTCATCCAGCGGTCGTTAACATGATCATAGATGTATGCCCAGTAATGTCCTGCGGAGGCTTGGCCTTCATGGACGAGTACTGCATGGAGTTTGTATGGCACCTATGGAAAGAGTATAAAAAGACATACAGTATATGCAAACTAACTACTGTCCTGTTTGTATTTTATAACTTGAATAAAGTTTCCTCCAAGTTCCATCAACACACACTCTGGAGCATTAGATGTAAAATATCTAATTACCTTGCCGTTTTTCTAAATAAATCAGATGAGCCTTACCTGGCAGAGGCTGTTGTCTGTGTACATGCCCTTGAGCGTCTGAGTGAGCTTGTCAATGCTGGCTTTTAGCTCTGAAAACATAGAACCGATTTTATAGTAATGTTCCAGAAATGATGTATGATTTGCCTCATAATAGAAATGTTTTTAAAAAGTGTTTTTCATTGGTGTGACACTGACAAGTCATAGACAATTTATTCAACTTGGGACTTTTTCTCTGACTGGCTTGGCAGTAACTTTCTCTGGTGAATATCTTGGAATATTTGACTGGTGGACACAGTAATTAAGTTTACCATGACTTTTTTGTGAGCATTCTGAATGTTTTCATTGGCGTACCATTGATGTCGTTCTCAACTTCAGTCCTCCAGCGCTGTAGGCAGGTCTTAACGAAATGCAGCTCCTCCTCAGTTACACTGTGAGGAGCTGGGTGTGGTGGGTAGTCTACAGGTTGTCTGCACTGGGTGAAGGGCTTGTAAATGGGTGTCCGCTGGCAGTTCGAAACAGGGGAAATCATCTCCTCTGAATCCATATCGCCAGGTTCACTAAGGATGAACAGAATCCCAGAGTGAATCTTTTTTAACAAGAAATTCTCTCTCCAGCCACAGATTTAAGTTAATTAGATGGTAAATGTATGATCTAGTAACAGACTTAAAGAGTTTTCTGCTTTTGTTACTGAAACTGGTGATGCCCAACACACCTGTTGTCTTTGGGGAATTGTTCACTGAGAGGGTGGCTTGCAAGAGTTGGTGAAGCTGTGGCTTGTCTGGAGTCTTCAGCTGCGGAAAGGCTTGTGGGCTTGGTGGTAGCAAATTCAAGAACGAACTGAAGCATGTCAGCCAGAGGATACTTAGTAGGTCCTGAGCCGTAATTCTTGTAACTATGAACATAGGCAAGAGATAAAAACATTTGCTTCAATACAACGTAAACAATTCAAAGTCTTAACACTTTACATTTTGAATCTGTATTATGTCTTTGTGGTACAAGATAACTTACCACTCAAGTTTCTGTTGAAGGGCTGCAAGTTGTTCCTTCATTTTTTTCACTTCTCCTCTCCTTTCATGGGTTTGTTCAATGTTTTTGTGAAGATATCTGTTCACAGTAAGATAAGAGTGCATCCAAAAATTGCTATGTGCTGTGCAAAGGTACTTAATTGAATTACATGTTGCCATGAAAAATTAAATAGATGTGAATTTAATACGGTACAGTACAGTGAATAAGGAAAATGAATTCTTTAAAAAAATACTTTAAATGTTTTTTATAGAGGTCCCTGAAGATATACATTTTAAAACACTAAATCATGTCATGGTGTTGTGACTACATAGACTTGTATCTTGAGTTAGGTTTCTTTTTTTCTTTCTGAATGATTCATAGGTCTAGTATTTGGAAGCATAACAAACAAACAATAATATTTATATATTTCCCTGAAACGTTAATGTACAAAGACTGCACTGATGATTAGTGAAAAAGCAGCCAATGCCATACTGAAAACCTTCAAAGACCTTCAGAAGTCTGAGGGTCGCTTTTAAAGTCTGCAAGAAAGTCTGACTGCTTGGAACAGAAATATAAAAACGCAGGTTGAGTCATGGCTATCGCATAGTATATGCTATGTGATAGGTTTATTAAATTAGTTCTAAATCAGGGTGTTTGTCCTTTGTTAATGTAAGGCAAGATGCTCACCTGTCCATGTAAATGATTTGTGGAAACTCTAATTTTTTGTGTATCTTCTCAGGACGTCCAAGCTGGGTGTTGAACTCGAATCTAGAGAGTTCAAAGGTCAGGACAGGTGGGAGCTTTTTAAACCATCTCTGCAAGCAAAAAAAGACACGGACGCATTAGCAGATTACATAAATATACATATATATGTACAGATTTTTATGAATGTTGTCAACGACTGGTCACCTCACGCCCGGATGGGCCACTCTGATCTGTATGTAGTGACTCAATCTCCCTTTCTACCATAGCACCCTCTAGGCATTCATCCAGGTTGTTGAATCCATTGACTTGCAGGGGGTATTGGCCAAATTGCTCAATATTATATAGTGTCTTACCTAGTCACAATCAAACAGACAATGCAGAATAAGATGGAGTTCATATTGATGAAACCACTGTCAAAAACAGTTATTGAGCTCATACCCTCATGCCTCCTCTCTGTCACAAAGGTTCCATAGAAAAGCTGGACCATTGGATTGTGTTGCTTGTCCTCTGCGTTTCTGGAATGAAAACCCCCATTGTTTATTATTCTATCCAACACAAATTCAAGCGAGAAACTGCAGCCACGACCTAGGCATGTAAATGACATGAGAAGATAACTCACTTTCCATTTGCAGCCAGCTGAAAGGCATCTTCTAACCAGTCAAGCAGTTTGTGGGAAAACTCACTGACATCCTAAAACACATAAAAAACATCCACAAATTCATTCATACTTTTTATTTTTTTCAAAAGCAATGCTCCAAATAAAGGAACCAATGAAGCCGAACCGTTAAAAGAACTGCTGAACAGCTCAGGTTGTAGTAAAGAAGTCCTGAATTTGTCTGTTGCCTCTCAGATAAGAACAGAGAGCTATGGAAGGCATATCAAGTACTTACATTTGCACTCTAGCGTTTACAAAAGAAAATACAATAAAAAAGTCACTCATTATTAGAAAATTCAAAGAATTTCCAAGTGTGTCTGCAAGTGAGGTGAGCCTTCAACATGAAAAAACAAAGTAAGCAGGACCTTGCCGAGAGTGAGTGGAAAAACCCACACTTAGCTTTCAAAGGGATTTTATCAGTACAAAATATTAATAATAGAAAATAGTATAACTATTTTGAAATAAAAACAACATAAAGTTCTGATACTGCAATTTTAGCTTTTTAATACTTAAAGAATCAACACTAAGAATTCATTTTTAATTCATTGTCTCATCTTATATCCGAATTACATGCCTGTCTTTTCCTATCACTTTTTGGACATATATTGCTATTACTTGATAGTTTTGCTATTGCTTATGCAGGGATTTCTTATGCAGTTGCTCCATATTCCAGGAAATATGAGTCCCTCACCTGATAATGAAGTGCTGCTGGATGGAATCTGACTGGTGTGTATGAGAATGCAGTCTTATCAGCACTGTATAAGTATGTGTGCGTGTATATGTGTGTGGTATGTGTGAAGAGATTTGCAAGTGTTTTTTGATGTGTGCTGCTATTGATCTAAAAAAAAGAAAAAACTCTTGTGTGCGTGTGTGTATATATACCTGTTGTGCTTCACTTGTCCTGAAGGCGTCTCGCAGTAACTCGACTGCAGCCGAAGGGTCCACAAACCTGCGCGTGGACCCCACCATGAGGGCAAAGAGGCATCGCAGCTCCTGCATGAAAGCTATGTTTCTCTTGTCCTGTTATCATGAAAGAAAAGCATCAGCGTGCTGTTAGTGAAAGCCGTGTCTACTTGTGCCCTTCAGGTGAAAAATACAACAACAGCAGAACGACTGCAGTCTACTCACTGCGTGACTCTTGCACTTTTCAAGTACTCGCTCGGAAAGATGGTAATTGAGAACCAATCTCCGGAACACAGGCAAGTGGAACAGGGACTGCAATAGGACAAAAGAATCTGAGTGCCTTAATCCTGTAGTAAAATGGAGGATGTTACCATGACAACAGTTTGGAAGTTTTACATTTCAGGCCAAATTAATAACATATCTATCTATCTATCTATCTATCTATCTATCTATCTATC
>JABUIW010000027.1:2860445-2893713 GCA_013363375.1 Menidia beryllina | reverse complement strand
CCCCTAAACCTCAGAATATAGTAGTACTAATATGATGTGAAGTGGAATACACATTCATAAAAATTAAATCAACCTGTTAGCTAAAAAAAGTTACTAATCTGTTCACTTGAGGTGCTCCTAATCCTTAACAATCTCTCTGATTTAGTTTAACAAACATATGCATGCATGTTTGTCCATCACTGATCTCTCAAACCCAGTTTCATATTTTGCCTTATATAAAATGAGTACATACATTTACAATGAGTCATTTCAAGTCTGAGTAAAATTATCTTAAACTAATTGCAGCTACATGACGTCACTATAAAATAAATCCACTTTTCTTCAAGATTGGTCGTATTATAACTAATAAGAGTACACATCAAAGCCAGAAACAAACATGCGTTGGTGACCTTTTGCTAAATTAGAGCAAGTGATATTTCTCCTAATTTCATTATAAGTCCATTTCAGAGCAGACTCATCCAGGCCTATCAGATAGCCCAGCAGAAACCAAACCCCAGCTGAGATACACAGGATGAGCGGTTAATTAGGTATCAAGTCATGTGATGATAGCGTTAGCGGTGGTCTTCCCACCACGACAATTCTGATGAATTCAGGTATATTTCTGCATGAGTTTAAATGCCAGAGCATAACAGAGAGGGTTGCAAACACAGGAAAGTCAAGCATCATTATAAGCGTTGTCTTTTTTTTCTTATGATCCTCTTTTTGTTTGTTATTTTGTGAGTACTGATTCTTGCAGTTTAACTTAGAAATAATAAATAAGGCAGGCTCTTCTAAAAAAGGATTCACCCTTCCAGGTTGAAGCTGAGTGCATTACTTAATTGACATATTATTTCTCCTCTGCTCTGCTATGTGGTAAACATTACCGTATAACTAAGATAAGTCACGATTGAATTTCCTCAAATGGAAATATTAAGATATACATAAGTGCTCAGATGCGTCCATTACCGCAAATGACACACAAGACATACTAACCTACTCTGTTGCATCTATCTTATCACTATAAAGCCACACATCTCCTGAAAAAGCAGTGTACCATCGGTGTCTGGCTCTAACCAAACTATGTGACAAACGGGATAACAACAAAATCAATAAGTCTGGGCAGATAAAATCTAATGCCGCTCCGACTGTTTTAAATACTACATTTTGCATTCCACACAGGATGGAGATGTGTGGCAGGCCGAATAGCTACCTTCACTATCAAACATGGGCTGCCAGGAAACAAACCTCAATCAACTTAAACACTGTTTTAAATAGTGGATCTTCTATTTCTCCCCTTTCCATTGATAACATTACATAGAAAATTGAATACTTTGAGTTATTGCTGATAGTGTTTGCCATACAAGCTGTTAAGGTATGGAGTGTACTTAATTTTCAAACAATTCTTTTCCATTTTCATTTGGTTGTTGTTAAATGAATAATGGCATGACGTCTCAATTGCTAATTTTAAGACTTTCAGAGAATCAGATGGTCTTCTCGGTCATGTCTGTTTCCATGGAGAGGTGTAAATAATATTCCCACCAGTAATGTCCAGTGATGTAATGTTCATTTCCTCATTGTAGCTTACAGCTGGAATAAGCCCCAAGCCCCGTTTGACAGTTCTTTGAAAAAGAAAGTATAGAAAATGGATGGAAGGATGGACATGAGCCTGTTAGAATTCTCTCTATTTTTCTTTAATAATCTTATCATTAGTTGCTTAATTTTAATTCTTTTTGTGTCGTCTGGAAAAAAAACATATCAGTGCCCCCATTAGGAGATTGCTGTCCCTTTTGAATTAGCTTTACTATTGTGATTGGAATCAGCATGGACAGTATATTTTTGGAGCTGTCGACAAGTGGCCTGATAGAGCTTAAAAATGATAAGAAATGAGTTTTTATTAAAGCATTATTGTTGCATCATTGCAATGACTCACCTGGATCACAGCGCTGAACCAGCAGGTGTTTCCTACATTGCGAATTCCCACAGGCCACTCATCCTGACGGATCCAGTCTGCCGGGCTGCACATTTCACTCTGGGCTTCACATCTCTTCCTCTTCATTCTTGCGGCATTGTCCTCTGCGCTGGCTTCCAGAGCCCTGTAAAATATCAAATGACCTTTATAAAAGCACTGATCTGATAACTTTATTAAGCGCTGCTTGACTTCGTCATATAGCTGTTCAGAGGTTCTACAATAAAACCTTTGGTACATACATCCTGCAGTGTGTGAAAAACAGAGTGAAAACAATTTAAAAATATTACAATGTACAAACTTTTTGATAGTTGATTTTGAAAAACCTGACATTTAATAATTTGCAACAGATTGTTTTTCTCTTTCTGTTTGGCAGAAAAAACATAACCTTTTCTTTAAGCCCAATCCCTTAAAGCCCAGTGTGTGTTCCTCTTGGTAAGCTAACAGGTTAAATATGGTGGTACTTTGCTTCTTCTGATTTTTTATTTGAAGCACTACTGAATGTGCCACTAAACAGTTAAGCCTCTCGTAGTGTAAAACTGTGTGTAGTTTTCATTACTAAAATTGTGAGGCCACTCTGAGGCTGAAATGTGCGAACAAAGATGTTTCTCCAGATTAACAAGTTTGTGTTTGTGTGTGAATCTGTTTTATAACCTGTGGAATTCTCTCTCTTCTTCCTGGGCATCGTGGGACTCCTGCAGACTGAGTTCTATTGCGGTCTGGAGCTCATCTTTCGGAAGTGCTAAAGACACAGAACAATAAATGACAAGAAACTTTCTGTAACCCTCCTGCAAATTGTTGCAAAATATGGTATTAAACTTTAAATCTTGTTTTAAATTTGCGACAGGTACTCTGCTCTTTTATGTCAGTTTATGGAAAACATTGGTCATAGCTATAGACAGTCTATCCTGTCATTAGTATCTACTGTCGAACAATATCTAGTTCCATCTGGAAAAACATTTTAGATTACTGTCATCAACACACCAACAAGCAAAATATCTTATATATGAAAAATATACATATTGTCTTATCAATAAAAATAATACACAATTATTTAAAACGGACTGACATCTGATGGTAAATTGGAGGAGGAATGTTTCGATTTCTTTGCATTATTGTATTTGTTTTTTGTCGATTGCATAGACTTTTAAGATACAATATGCTATCATTTCACAATATAGAAATGACATTTTGAGCACAACATTTTCTGTCATACTCGAGTTGTTATTTCAGTCTGGTTTCTGTCAGCCCTCTCTCAATGCACAGCTTTATGCTGTTGTATATTTTTAATTGCTCCAGAGTACCTTTTTGACCCTCCCAGGTCTCTCTGGACATCCCTGACTCTTGTGGTGCTGCAGGGTCCTGAGCCTCTGCAGGCTGGGTCGTTAGCAGTCCAACTGCATGTCCAACGTCCCCCTGACTGGCCTTAAAACGACACAAGATGAAATGGACACCTTAAACATTTAAAACTTTAAGCATTGTCTAAATATAGCGACAAAAGCCAACTGAATGCATTCATTTATGATTTTGTGTGGAATTCAGGGGGAAACAAAACATTGAAACATACAAAAATGTTGTGCCCTGCATGGTTGAATGAAGGCCGACTTTCAAATGAGTGAGGCTTTTATCTCTGTACTTATAAGTTACTATACTAAATGTATAGGGAGGACAATTGGCCAAGAAGGAGTCTTTCATTAGCAGGGTATACACCTAAAAGAAAACCTCAAGGACTATGCTTTATAGCCAGTTTGCACTGTGGCAAGAGCAGTAGACATTTATAATACTTTGTATAGTCATTTGTGTCCTCTGTAGAACTAAATTATTAACATTTGACATCTCAAAATGAAAATACATCCACCTGGACAATCTTTTATTGAAATAGTTCTTCGTCTTGTACCTTTTATTTTTGTTTATTTTGTTCTCTTTGTATTACCTGCATTTTAGATAAAAACCTAAGATCAACTGACTCATGCACGAATAATAAATAGCACACAAACAATTGACCGGTGGCCTTTTTTGCATCGCAAAGATCCTGAAAGATGGTAACTTCTTACCTTCAGGGCTTTGTAGAGAATCTGTTGGTCCTGGATTCCAGTGATCTCCTTCAGCTGGTTGATCAGCATTTTACTCTGCTGAGAAAAAGGGAAAAAATGTTTATTATACTTCATAAAAAGTCAAATCATTATGAGTCTGACTGTATCCCAACCAAAGAGGCACAGCTGGGTCACAACCTGGATATCTAATCGGCATGTTAGAGTTAAGGGGAAGTAAAGGGAAAAGAATATAAATTCTTATGAAAACAAATGTTAAAACATGGTAGTAATCACCTTGTATAATTTCAAATAAAGGGACAAAAGACCATATGGGAGTTAAATGACATGGCTCGCTCTGCTCTCAGCTTTAGCTTATGACCCACATAGGCAGACAAACTTGAGATATATAAAGAGCTGAAGGACAAATGACAGTCTGTCTTTCCCGTGACGCCCTCATGTTCTCTGGGTCAGAAAAATTGAAACTGTTAGCTGTGTTAACACCCGGTGCCGTATAGAAATATGATTAAACAACAATGTGGCACTTACTGATGACCATTTATTAGACACTTCACACCCCTTTTCCTTTTCACACATCCAGAATGTTAAAAACAATCCTCTGGTTCTTCTCAAGTCATAATTTGAGGTAGAAACTACTTCAGATTTAACCAAATGTTCAAATTTGAATTCAAATGGAATCGTAAATCAGTAACCCTTTATTCAATATCTTGAGTAAGTAAACAAGTAAACATTTTGTTATTGGTGTTATTAGTCACTAACATGGTGTAAGATGTAGTTTTGCCAACTGTGTTGTTTATTTTTGTCCCACCACAGCATTTCAGCAGGAGATCTGGACCAATGCGGCGCCTTGATTTTTATTTTTTTCAGACAACCTGTTTTAGATTTGCTGCTGCGTTTGGGATCTTTGCTCTGCCGATGACCCAGTTTCAGCCAAGCTTTAGCTTTTATTCAGATGGGCTTACATTTGACTCTGAATACTTTGGCATACAGAGGAGCTCCTGGTGGGCTCAGTGTCTAAAAGGTGTCCAGGTCCTGTGGCAACAGAACAAACTCAAATCAGAAGCCCTCCACAGACATGCTTTACAGTTGGAATCAGGTGTTTTATCTGTCTGAAAGACACTGTAAAAGCACATATAATGCTGTTAGTGTCATTACAGGGTAAAACCTTAGAAAGGGTAGAATGATAAGTGTCAATTATGTGCGGTATTTTGGAGCTTTCGCCGAAATTTGCCATCGGTTCTTGACATATGCCATTATTAATGTAATTTAAACGCTGAATACATTGTTGTAGCCTTCTGTTTCAGTTAACTAACACTCAAAATGGGAGGATCTGCCAGTGCCCAACTCAAAACAGGCTGACATCCCCTTAACCTCACTTAAACCAGTGAACAAACACAAACTACACGCGTTGGTGCTAGGTAAGATGTGCTATATTAGGTTTGCAATCCAAACAGCAGGTGCTCATGTCAGTGTCTCTCTCTCTCTCTCTCTCTGTCTCTCTCTCTCACACACACACACACATATGTACACTCAAGAAACCAAAAGCAGACCGACCACACTTATATGGAGTCCAGGGGCTATCTGAGACCCACTCGGTTAGCCTCTATTTTAGGCGACTGACATGGATACCACAGGCTTCTGTTTATCATTCCACTCACCATGCCACCGGGCACTGAGTGCCTCTCTTCCTCTTCCACCCACACACACAACACACACACCCCATCCACACCAATGCCATACAGAAAAATAGAGACACGCATTAAAAATTTAACTGCATTTTCTTTTTTTGTCAGATGAATTTACTTTCATTCTGAGATCATGATATCATTAGTTTTTATTTGGTGATTGTCCAAATAATCAAGACGCCCTTTGATTGCTTTAAAGTTGAAACTTTGATTTAGTACTTTATTTTATTTGGATGATTTTGATTTCTCGGGCTTCTATTCATTCAACCAGTTGGCAGGTGTGAGTATTTTTGCAGGCAGCTGGTCTAAAAATACAAATTTGTCAGACTGGTCATCCTCCAAGCTGAATCACTGAACGCTTTTAGATAAACTTTTTTTTAAAGATTTGAACAACACTCAGGAATGCTCCAAACGGTATTAATCATTTTAGATATACTGCTTCTATTTAAAGTCAGAGGCCACTGTAAAAAAGCCGCTTTGTCAATTCTGCTTTGGTCTTTTTAGGGCTCGGTCCACACAACAGCGGGGTTAGTGTTAAGGTTAGTTCTCCAGCCATTCTCATGAAGACATGTCACTTATTTCGTTATTAGTGGCTCCAAGATCCTTTGTTCTCACCGGGTTCGTTGAGTTTTCTCCATTTTCAGTCTGTTCAGCTCTCATTGCTGATGAAACCACGTGTTTCTTCGTGTTTTCCTCCAAAATTCTTGCCGCACTGTGTCCTCTTCAAACTAGCTCCATCTGTCAAGCGCAGAGAACAGCGGCCGGTTGGGCGCGCGCTCACCTGTTAGGGCACGCGCGCGCACGCGGTCGCTCGCAGATTGTGGCACGCGCGCACTGGCAACTTAGCCAAACGTCCCTGCGTTGCTAACTTTGATTTCTAACTTTAACCACTGAACGGTATTTCTCTCTGAACGGTACAAAGCTCCAACAATAGAAATATAGTTGACTTTAAATGGCTGTGCTTGAGTTTGCCGAGCTAAAACATCCAACTTGAGGCGAATTTGTCTTCACATTTAAGAAGAAATAAAAAAATATTTGACATATTGGCGATTTTGGCTAGTGCAACAGAAATCAAAGAATACTTTTGAATAAACTTATCTAACATCAAAATGTGACAGACAAAGAAAAATATAAATTAATTAAAAGACAAATAGTATTTATTTGCAAATTTACAGTTTAGGGTTAGGGTTAGAAAGAAAGAAAGAAAATATTTGATAACTTACCATGGTTTTACTGAAACTTATGGGAATTTCTCTCTCGATTTTAAATAATTAACTGCTTTTGCTGCCTTTAAAGATAGACTAAATGTGACTTTCACATACAATTAAAAAGGTAGAAGCTAGAGCTCATTGAAGAATACTTTTTAAACACATTTCTGAAATTAAACTTTCATTTTAAATAGAACAGAAATGTGTTTTCTTTATCATTCAGGGACTTTCAACCTCATTCTTTTTTTGAGCAAAAACACAAACGGACGCCCTGATGTTTTTAATCCATTGAAGTATTGAATTGTCACTGAACCATTCTCCAGGGAGTTTTCTCTTCAGCGTGTTTCACTAACATCCCTATCACCTTACCCAGGATGTGGAAAATCAATGTCAGCCCAACCAAGATGTTTGCACTGCCATATTCACTGCTGCTTCCCTCCCATCAGTTCTGCTACAGTTGAACTTATTCTCTGAAACTGGATATTTCTTTGTTTCTAGAGGACGCATTTGAATGCGACACTTGGAAAACATCTGCAATTAGGACGGCTTAAAAAAAAAAACATGTCTCCAATTTACTTGATCCTGATGTTTTCAGGTAAGATAGTCTTTTTTTCCCTTTTAACTGATATACGTTGTTTTATTTTCTTCTGAATTAGCATTTTAAGAAAAGTGATAAGTCAGATATTATTTGAAGGGTTTTGACCGAAAAACATCAGCTTTTTTAAATGATTTGTCACCATGGTTTAGCAGTTTCTAAAAAAAATTAAATAGCCTAGTTTGGCGAGCCTTCACCTTGAGTAATGAACATAACACAGCTTGGCCTAATGGAAAATAGTTCTAAAAATTTTTAATTGGTAATGTGTGATTGCTGTGGATATTCGTAGCATGTTTCCTGTCCAGTCCTGCTTGTGTGTTAACACAGGAACTAATGTAACATATCTGACATCCTTTATTTTAAAAATATGTAGAAATCAGCCATGTTGAAAAAAAACTGTGCTTACAAAAACACTAAACCGTTGGATTCAATAGACAATAATTCCAGTGCACCTTCCTAGTTAGACATTTTAACTTCACTATATCTTCTCCGGAGCATCACTACTGAGAGGAATTTCCATGGATATAGTAAGTTTTAGAATAAACCCCAGATTTTATGTATATACTTAAGATTTGGATGATTCCATTACACTTTAATCGTTTTCTCTATTCTTAAACATATGTAAATTAAAAGCAGAATGCACTGATTTTTAAATCAAATAAACTTATAGGGGAATTTCCATGAGAAAGACATCATATTACCATTTTAAAAGCAATGTAAATAATAACAATTCATTTTAAAAAAAGTCTGAAACAGGTGATACAAAAGTCTGGAAAATACTAAAAATAGACAAAAAAGAAAAAGCTGGGAAGGCGATAAAAAGAGCATCTAAGAGAAGGAAGTATCTATCAGAAGTGTTTTGCATTTGCAAAAAAAAAAAGAAAAATTCCATGACAAGTTACAAACACTTTGGACATTTCCTTATCGACAGTCCTTTAACATCATTAACAGATTCAAGGAAGGTTGAGACGTGTGTAAAGGACTGATCAAAATCAATAGTGGATGCCCATGCATGTCAGTCTTAAATAATATTAACCTACATTTTGTTGGAACACAAAATATCGTTCTGTCCAATGAGTTTGTTATGGCAGTGACCCATCTTTGATTTTTAGCTCATCTGGCTGAATGCGCCCTAGAGAAGCCGAAGAGGTCCACTTTGAACCAGCTGACCAGGACTCTCCTGCGGAACTATGACTGCGGCGTTCGGCCTGTTCACAGATGGACCAGTCCAACCACCGTCTATGTCGACCTCTTAATGCAATCCGTCCTCGAAGTGGTACGTCCGCTTTGAATATTGTCTTTGTACTGCTGCCCAGATGACTTATTTCAATTACTTAAAACGATTTATATAATTTTTTTTGTCACTTAAAACATGCAATTTACAGGGAATTAGCCTTTCAAGCATGTTCTGTCTCAGTAGAAAAGAATGATGGTAGTCATAAAATTGTGGTTTATAAAAGGTTTGGACACCAACTGATTTAATTAAATCTTCAGTTCAGTGCATGCAGGGTTTTTATTTTTGAGGATGCAAACAAAAGTAATTCCTGATAATAAAAAAAAACACATGACAGTTTACTGGGAACTTGCCAAAAAGCACATGAATGACTGCCAGACCAAGAGAAGCAAATAACTCATGAATATTCTGCTGCCACTTTACAATTTCAAATGGTGTGAGAGCAAAACATGGTCCTTAATTTCCTATTTTCTATCACGACTTTGTTCATTGGCTTTACACTGTAGAGACTGTGGATACATTTAATGACAGCCATAACCACAGCTTCCTGTTTTCAGGATGGAAAGACACAGAGCATTACGACAAGTATTTGGTACAGACAGGTAGGTTGCCTTCTACTTTTAATTTTTCATGGTTAAGAGATTATGAAAGTCCCATTCATAATGCAGTTCGATAGTGTCCTACTTTCAATTGAGTGCAACAGCAGGGTTTAATTTTTGTTCTCATGGTTATAATGAGAATATATTTGAAAGAAAATATGAATCTTTTCTGTTTTCAGATATGGAGAGATGAATTCCTTGTTTGGGATCCAGAAGAGTTTGATGGCATCAATGAGATCTCCATGTCATCTGATGCCATCTGGATTCCTGATGTTATTGTTAGTGAATTGTAAGGAATGACAGAAACATTGCAGAATATGTCTAATTTGTACTCGCTTGAGTATTGTTTAGGCAAGTTACAGACTTGAAGTTACCCGCTGACTTCTATTTGGCTCAGTTAAACAGAACTGTGTTTTGTATTGGCCCCAATTCGAATTTTCACCATAAATATCGTCTTTTAAATTAGAATGAAATTATTTATTAGAATCTAAATGAACATATTGTCTTTTACATTAAAAATATGTTGAATTTTGGCCTAGATAAAGACTTAAAAAGATTGAACTACTGTATATTAGAATACAAGCATAGGATAGAGTATAATCTTGCATTTTTGCTCATTTTAGTGTGTCCCTGCTTCTTATAAACAAATGAACAAAAACAAGTTGTCAGATTCTGTGTATCTTTATAAGAGGAGAATAGAGATGAGCTTTACTACTATGTCTTTAAAAAACATTTATCATTAATGTAAATCATTGGTGATAAATGGTGTAATAATTTTAAACCCATAAATACAATAGATTAAACCATTAAAGAGAACCTTATTCTTACTGTTGCTATAATCTTATTTGCTTTAATACTAATCATTAACATCCAGGTAAATCCTAATACCTCCCCTAAATGAAACGATGATCAAAACAAGTACAAGAATAGTCTGACTGGTCAAACATTTCCCCCACAGTTCCCATTTGAACTCTGTTTTGTGTTTCTTAGTGTGGAAGAGGGGAAGTCTCCTCCAATCCCGTATGTCTATGTAAATTCCTCTGGCTCCGTGAAGAACTACCGGCCCATCCAGGCTGTGCTTGCTTGTAGCCTGGAAATGTATGCTTTTCCATTTGACAAGCAGAACTGCAGCCTTACCTTCCGCAGCTGGCTTCACTCAGGTCAGTTAAGTCAGTTTCAGTAGGGATACTCAGGTTACTTTTAAGGCAGCTAACTGCTGAAGTGTTTTTATTTTAGTTTTAATTTATCATTAGAATATTTTGGAGTGTATTTTGGGTGTTTGTCTTTATTAGTTCTAAGAACTGACTAGATAACTTAAACAATGACTGTTATGCTCCAACCATTTTTAATAATCATTCTTACAGTTTTCACATGGTGGTTAGGACATGTGACTTGTAGCAACGAATCACAGAAAGTTTTGCACAAAGTGTTGCAACTCCATCAAACCTTTTCTCATTTTGAAGGCTTATTTACAAATGAATTCAGCTCCTATGTGAAAAAACTCATTTAAAGTGACTTTTGTTTTTCATATATTAATTTTGGTCAATCCAATACAATTAATGAATAGCTTAGCTGGCAGGAAAAACTGTAGTTTGTGTGTTTCCTCCAAATGAGGATGAATCCTTAGTAGTTTTTCCAAGAAACAATCAACTTTTCAAGGTAAAGATGAGCAAAGGCAAGATATTTAAATACATATCACCTAAGGATACTTGAAACTGTAATTTGTTCTCCTGAGTACTGGGATCCTAAGAGAAGAAGCCTAGAATAGTATATGACATCGCTTCTGAAAGCTGTGAGTAAGTCTATAAAGGAATCAATTAGCACTAGAATCAAACAACACAGTTAGTTTTTTGGTCATAGAACAAAACCAGTTAAAGCAGTGAATGATTGGAAATTCTAAAATGATTATATCATGTCTTCTGAACCACGACAAATAGGACCATACAGATCAAAGTCTTAATAGATAGACTTTAATAATATGTTGAAAACTTATATTGAAAACCTCTGTTAAATAGCTAGGTAAAGATTTTTTGTGTATCTAAAAGGAGCAATGATGTTTTTGACTGAATTTTACGCTATAACATAAACCGCCTTTGCTGTGACATATAGTTGATAACACACAATACAACAAGGAAATAAATATTTACTACCTTTTTCCATTGTGTTTCCACCTCCTACCATCTGTTATTCAGTGTTATCTCTCTCTCGGCAGTGAACGAAATAGACCTGGCTCTGTGGAGGAGTGCAGAGGCCATAGCTAATGATAAGAGGGAGTTCATGAATGATGGAGAATGGGAACTGCTGTCCATTCCATCACAGTACAGACGGATCCGCCAAGACAACACCGACTACGCCCAGATTCAATTCAATGTATGTACCTAACTGACTCAAACAAGTAATAATTTTTATCCAAATGGGACCAGGTTAAATGAGGCAGCTCAGACAGAGAAGGACGGTAAATAATCGTAGCTGTTTTAAGACCCATTCTCCTAGTTTTATCGATGAATCAAAGGTATATTGGCTCTATAACAGTCCAGTGAACAAGTCTTTCTATCACACACTGTACATGTGGAGGTAGGACCGGATATTCTGTGCGCTGAAATAGTCAAGTGTAAAGCAAACCTTCATGACCTTCATGGTTTAAGAAACAGAGTTAATTCCAAATGATGAGGCTGAGGGTGCTTTTGGCAAGCAAATAGACAGATAGTGAGAGAAGCTGATAGACAGGGGAGGGTGAGCAGCCATAATGAGACTGTCTCAGTGGCTGCCTGATCAATGAACCTCTTGTTAGTTGGGAGCAAAATGGCCCCACAGCCCATTGCAGGTGGAGAGCAGGGATGGCTGCTATTTATTCAGCTCATAGAATGAAGGCTTTTTGGTAACGGGGCATTTCATGGCTCACTGAGATATTGTTACACTGTGGCAATTTTGTTTCCCAGAGTTGATTCGTATTAATTTTCACATCTTTTGTGGGAAATATATGTCATCTCAAGTTCTGAGAAAAGGTTTGTTTACTATTTAATCTGGTAATATTCATGAAATGCAAATGCGTAAAACAAGAAAACGCACCCGTACAGTGTTTCATTTTCAGATTGAGTTAGTTATGTTTCCTGAGCATGCATGGGTGTAGGTTCTTTGATTTCACAGAGAAAAATGGCTGCTCACTTGACTTACTGGTTCTGGCGTCCGTTCTGTGTTTAATCCAGCTGTTGATCCGCCGGCGCCCCCTGCTGTATGTGGTGGGCCTCCTTATCCCCAGCATCTTTCTCATGTTGGTAGATGTGGTGAGTTTCTACCTGCCTCTAAACAGCGGGACACGCATCGCCTTTAAGATCAGCATACTGTTGGGCTACACAGTCTTCAGAGTCAACATGACCAATGAGCTGCCTGCTACTGCTGTCAGAACTCCACTCATTGGCAAGATGCCTTCTCATTTTGCTTTTTAGTTGTGTTTGTAGTTCTTTATATCATAATTAGTAATGATTGTTTCATACCCGCTTGATATGTTGTTGTGCTAAAACAATTTACAATATTACAACTTGTAATCAGAAGAATGAATCCTATATTCCAAAACTTCTATCTAAAAACATAAATCTCTATTCAAATGTAAAAAGTGCAATCAATAACAAAGTTTCAAAAAACAAAACTTTTCCAAATTTCAACAAGAAAACAAAAGAAAAAAACAATTAAGAGTGCACATCATTTCAAGATACATGAGAACAAAATAGAAACAAGAATATAAATGAAAACAAATGTATATGCAAAAAAAGAACAGAAAACAGAAAGCAAATGCAGGAAACAAAAAACTAATTAAGAAAAGTTTCAGAAATTATAAAAGATCAAAGAAAATATGAAAACAATATTTCCGAAAACACAACATGTACTTAAAGCACCAACAAAACATTATACAGTGTAAGCAATTCCTGCTATATGTTCCAAATATAACTCAGTAGTAAAACAAAGACCCTTTGTTCATCAAAACTCTGGAGACAGTGATCAGTTTGTCCACAGGTTTATTGTCTAGAAAAGGGTTGAGCTGAGAATAGACACTGGAGAAACATGCTCAGAAAATGTGCTTCTTATACAGTACATCATATTGGTAAAACACAAACTGTACTTTAAACAGAAATCAATTAGTCTTTTAACTTTTAAAATCCCTCATCCTTACATATAAACTGCCTTTTAATTGCTTAAATAATTTTAAAAAGTAACCTGTTGACTTTAAATGGGTTCTCTCTCATACTATTTACTGTCTCATATACATAGTATAAACTGTGAATTAATCTAATAATTAGCCAAGTAGACAATTTATGTACAAACATTCACAGAACTAATTTTGTCTTCAAATTCACAAATCTCTTTAAAAAACTGAAAATTTACTATAATTCAACGAAAGAACAAATGATAAGGTTACATACTAACAATGCTTCGTGAGCCTCCACTTCCTGTTTCTCTTAAAGGGCCATTGCTAACTAATACAACCAATAATGAATAAATAAAAACACACTAACTAAAATATGATAACAGAACATTCGCCATCTGGTGGGATTAAACTGCCACTGTTGACACTTCATAGAGGCTCTCATGATTGCTTGTCAAGAGCTGGAAGCAAGACTGTCTCAGTATCAGGCCACAGAAATATTTCCATCCATCCATTATGCATACTACTCATTCATGGTAGGGTCATGGGGGCTGCAGCTAAACCAGACAATGGGCAAGAGGAGGGGTACACCCTGGATAGTTCACCAGTTCAGAAATACTTTTGTCCCCTCTTTCTTGGAAACTTTGACCTCCACCTTGCATACTCTGCCACCTTTGCCGGGAAAGAATTAGTGATCAACCCAAGATGCCATAAGTTTCTTTTCTGTTGATCACTTTTGACAAGCACAATGCTTCCAAGCTAAAAGTGAACAACACCTTTCCTCACGTCAGCTATGAAGTATGGAGGTTTGAGCTAGATGCTGGACTTGGAAACGCTGGTATTTTTGAAGAACTTTGGCCCAGCCAACTTGGGCAGAAGATGGACTAATTTTTTTTTCGAGAGGAAGGTTGCTGGTGTCAGAAGAATGGCTTATCTGGATCAGTTGACACTGGTACGAGAGGTATGGCTTTAATGATAGCGACCACCTCCACCATTTTCTATCTACCATTTGTCGAGGGTGGTTTCTGAGTCAGCTTAGATGTTTCAAGCTGCAGGGACATTGATACAAATATTTTCTATGCTATGCTAGTCATTCTCTCCCATGAACGTCCGATGCAATAGTCACAGGGGAGTGTTGCACATACACTTGCAATGCCTTGATCCATGGCCAAAAAATGCGTAAGGACATTAACGTGGTTCGACATGTCAAGAGAATCGATGAGCTGTATGTGAATGCCTCGTACGCTCATACAGGTGAATAACCAACCACCATTTGCTCCAAGCAAACCCACCTGTTTTTTGGCATGAGGACAAAGTCAATGGGCCAAAAAAAATCCTGGCCAATGTTATTCAATGGAGAATGAATTGAAAGACCATCAGACTGAAGATCAACCATTTTTCGGGTCAGAGGTTTGCGGCATGTGACACAGCTGTAGAAAACACCATTTACTCACCTTTTTCCACCAACAGGCCAGAAATCAGCAGCTCATAAGGCACCTTTGGTGAACAATTGTCCCTGGTGTTGTGTTTTCTGATGGTAATGACTGACCAGAAGGGTCACTACAATGTGCTTGGCGGGGACAAGGATCAGTTTTTTTTAAATATGGCTGTAGATCTGCTTCTCTGGTAGAACCCCACAATGAAGGGACCTAAGATCTTAAGATGACTGGCTTTAGGGAGCTTTTTCCTTGTTCTTGGACAGACATTCTTGGGCATAAATCTGTTCTTGACCGGCACAAATGCCTTAGCTCTTGAGAGTTCCTCGGCTGAAATCGCCGTGTGGCAGGGAAGCCAGCCTTTGAAGCCTTTGCACTTGAGTTGCAGAAGTCTTCTGGAAAGAGAAGAAGGATATGACTGAGGCGAGCAATGGTGTGAATCAATTACTTCCAGCTTGAAAACTTAGAGAAGCGCTGAGGCCAGAGTTTGCTCAACATGATTGCTTTCATTGTGGAGACCTAAGGGTGGATCTCTACATCCAACGAAATGTTCACCCGCTTGAAGCTGCAATGCCCATGATAATTAGCTAGATGTGTCTCAGGAATGCTGGTCCGCAAAGCGAGCTGGTACCTAAAAGATGAGCAGCAGTGACCCACATGGATAGCTTCATTCCTGTCTGTCAAATTTGATGGCTGCAATTTCCTTTGGTGATGCATCACAAAATTAGCTCTCTATGTTTCACCTTCCATCTCTCTGTTTCTCAAAGAAGAGGGAAATCTCTGTCACCATTATGTTGTGTAAGCTGTCGCAGGAATGCCTTTAGTTGTATGGTGTCTGGGCAACAAATTCCAGAGGATCAAAGATGCCGTTGATGCCTCAACGAGCGAAAGGCTTCTTCTCAGAAATCTTAAAGGTAAAGGTCTCTAACGTAAGGTCCCAATTGAGACTCAGACTACGCTGCGTGGGAAGGGCTTTGGAGCCAAAATCCAAGTCTGTGAAGTTGTTGGCACTGTCCTGAGACGGGAAAGTTTCCATGACTTCTCTTTCGTTCGAGGCAATTTTGTGTAGACGTAAATTGGAGTCTGACACCACGTCTTGTGTCCTCTTGAGCAGTTCCACCAATTCTTCAACTGCAGAGATAAACCGCTTTTCCGAAGACATGAACCCCAATGTTGTATTCTACAATGTCTGTTTTTACACTTTCGTTTTAGTAATTGAAAATAAATGTATATATTCCACAAACTGTAATTTGTTGTTATTTTCAGGAAAAATGCAAACATTAAAAAAAACAGTATTATCTTATATTATAATATAAAATAATCCTAATAATCCTAATAATCCTAATAATCCCAATAATCCTAATAAAATAAAATAACATAATATAATATAATATAATATAATATAATATAATATAATATAATATAATATAATATAATATAATATAATATAATATAATATAATATAATATAATATGAAAGCCTATTGTAACAGAAGATGGTGAAAGCTATAATTGGAATCAGAAATTGCGCCTGAATGTTAACTATTTGAATAGTTATTATAGAGGCTCTAGCAATGAAATAATTCCTTACATTGATACTTGAAATGATCATGCTATTCAGCAAATAATGATTTTTTTCTGGTTCAATCTCCTCGCAGGTGTGTTCTTTGTGGTGTGCATGGCCATGCTGATGCTCAGCCTCAGCAAGTCAATCTTGGTGGTGAAGCTGCTCCACCACAGTGAAAAAGAGGTCAAGCAGATGTCGTTGTCTGCCTGTCTGCTGGACAAGTACGGTTCAGCTGGTCACAGCTTCACAGAGAGTGCTCTAACATCCATAAAAACCCTCAACACAGCCGAAGGTACTCTGCAAGAACCTGGACTGATATCCAAAGCCAGCAGGGCATTAGGGAACTTTATTTTCTTGTTTCTTTCTGAGTTATGGGGGAAAAATAACACCAAAAATAGGAAAAGGTAAGTTACCTTTTAGACAGTGTAGGATGAAAAAATTCTGATATTGGTGGACAAAATTTGTTGTGGAATCTTTTTGAAAAAATGTTTAGAAAATGTATGAGTGGAATTTTTCGGTCTCACTGGTTTTTGGTTAACCATAATTGTGTAAAAAGCAGCAAATAAAAAAATCATCATTCATCATCCAATTTTAAACCAGATTCTCTCCTTTTTTTGTTAAAGATTATGATCTTGAACACTCACTTGAGGAGGATCTTCTGTCGCTGACTGAGCTCGAGGATGCCCCCTCTGGACTGGATTGGCTCCTCCAGGAGCTGGTTTCCCTCCGCGTGGCGTTTTCCCAGGACGACAGCGAGACCTCGGCTCAGGCCGAGTGGTTGGCCCTCTGCTTGCGCCTTGACCGTTTGCTGTTCCGCCTTTACCTTCTGGTTCTGGCTTTGTACACGAGCACCCTACTGCTACTCTGGGCCACCTGGAGCTTTACTTGACAACATATGAGAAAAAAAGCTTTTGAACGCTACAGATGCCAATTAGGGTGATAATGGAGTCTGTTATATAACCTGCTTTGCTATTACTGTCAACCAGCATTCTGTCAATGTCTTATTTCATTACAGTTTGTTTAAATGATACAGTTACATAACAGTATGAATGCAAGTAGAAATATGAATATACCCTGATCAAGATTTCTGATATGTAAGCAGTCCAAAAATAAAGTTTAATCAAATCATAAACTGAAAGATGTCAGATGTCGTAAGAATAATGACTTAAATCCTTTTGTTGGGCAAGTGTCACATGTTTTAAACAAAAAAATTAATAGTTGAAGCACTCCAACCGTGAAATTCTGCCGGATTCATAATTTCATTGCTTTAAAAGACTGTTTCCAAAACGCATATTGCATTGCATACGCAAATGCATACGCAGCAAAGATTTTTTTAAGAGTTTGTTTATTTCTAAAATTTTTCCGGAGAATTATTTTGGAGTTTTTATCACCTGAACTATAGCAGAATACGATGCAGTCCAAATTTTTGCATTAACCCCTGACAAAGTTTCCATCAAAATTATTGGCAGTTGTTTAAAGATGTAAGTGTAACAGTGTCAAAAACATTAGTACACTAAGCTCTGGCAAATATGGAAGGTTCATTAGGAAGAAAAAGTGGTCATTTAAATAGTAGAAACCTTAACAAATGACAGTTTGTGAGATTACATTAATCTATTTTCAATGACTAATATGAAACGCTGTAAAAATGTCAGTGGTTTAAAACGAGTGCTGTTTTCTGAATATTCTGTTTGCATATCCTTCATATCCCTGTCACTTTTCAGTAACGTCACCACTCTGGCAAAGACATTATTGTATCTTGTTTGTTATTATGTTTCCCGACTGTGAAGATTTAAGCAGAGATATCGTACAATACGGCAACTCTCTGGAGAAAAACCCCTAAATGCCAGTGTGGTGTTACGATATCATATTCTTACTTTAATCTCCATCCGTCTGCCACAAACTAGATCAGCAAACTCCATTCAGAGCTCAGCTGCTGTGGCTCCGCTCCCTGTTGGCCTCATAATAGTTGTGATATGATTATCAAGAGTGCATCATAGAAAACCTGCTGGTGGAACAATCCATGTTAATGTTATTTTGATAGTTGCAACGTTCTCTCCAGTAGATCCGGTTACATTATATTATGCAACAGAACTGAAGAGTGCCTGATCATTTACTGTTTCCATTAGGTTGTTATTGTAGCAGCTGTTAAGTTCAAGCATCGCGTGTTCATCTTTAAAAATTAAATGGTTATAAAAGCTGGAATCGAAATAATGCCAACAATAACCATGTGCTTATTTTGTGATGGCAATAAAACAGTGGAAGACAATTAAAGAAAACTCCTCTTGGTTTTTGATTGTGAAAATCCACAATTAAAGGTTTCACGAGTTATTATCTTGCAACTTATATTTGAAAACAAGCATTCACACATCATGAGGCTTTCACATTAGAGCAGATGTCTTTATCTAGTCTATCATATTTTAATCCACAAAGTCCTTACATGGATAAAACGGGATGGGTGAATGAAGCAGCTAATTCCTGTGCTTCAACCATGTGGACCTGCAAGTGATGAGGTCAAGACCATAATGGTGGATCTTGAATGCCTTCTTTTTATCATGTCACTGCATACCACATGGATGCCAATTTTCGTGTTGCTCTGGTAACATGCAAATGTAAAAATAAAATGGCAAATAAAACCCCATTACACAGGGTAGCTGTAGATTTTTTTTGCAGTGAGCTAAAAATGAAACATACCATGTCGTAAAGATATAAAATCGGGAAGACAGTCGGGGCTAAATTTGTCATGTAAGCTGTTTTCCTTTTCACATGCAGTCACTTTAATACCATCAAAGGTCTATTGTTCTCTGGTCGTAAAAAAAACAACATAAATAAAGACCACAGCGTGATGTTTTTTTACTGTTGAGGCTGAAGAAAGTTATCCTCTGAATCAAACATTCAGCTATATCAATTCATTTATTCATTTACAAAATGTGTAAAAAAAAGACAAGCCAAGCATGCAAACTGACCAGTGTAATTTCCTCACATAGGCTTATTTTCACCTTTAATGGCTAGGATCAGCCTTCCAGCCTCACAATAGATATATTTCAGTTTATCAGATCTACATTCATTTAGTCAAAAACCAACATGTAGTGAAACATTTATTTTCCCCGATATGAACAGAACAATCCTTCCCTTTGTATCAATAGAAAATCCTGAAAAAAACAAAACAGCTGAGCCACATCCTGAATTAAAACTGAAATCAAACAAAAACTTGAACTGAGTCCATATATTAGGGCTATTGATGAAGAATACAACACAATTTAGGCTGTGGGACCCTTCAATTCTTCAACTTCACCATCTGAAACTGGTTAAACATACATATACAGTGGGGGAAATAAGTATTTGACCCCTTGCTGATTTTGCAGGTTTGCCCTCTTACAAAGAATGCAACGATCTATAACTTTAATCATATGTACATTCTAACAGTGAAAGACAGAATCCCAAAGAAAATTCCAGAAAATCACATCATATGAATTTATAAAAATTGATAACCATCTGATGAGGAAAAATAAGCATTCTTTGTAAGTGGGCAAACGTGCAAAATCAGCAAGGGGTCAAATACTTATTTCCCCCACTGTATATGTATTTATATATTGAGAGAGATATATCACTAGCCCCTAAATCTGATTAAAACACCAATATCCTCTTTAGTGTTGTGGTTTTACTATCAAATAATTTAACTGATATGATCTGTGATCTGGTCACAGATTCCTGACTTGGATTTCTGAAGTCCTTCCGCTTCATTAATCTCAGCGAGGTGCAGCCTTACCCAACTCAGAGGAGTGGCATCCGAGCAGATTCACCCATCCCCATGAGTCAGCCGCCACAAACAAGGTTTCGGTAGCTGGATGTAAGGGAAGTGATGCGTGCAGCGGATGGATATGGAGGTTAGAGGTGGCGGGCGTCCCGAGGCCTTTCATCAGAGCAGCGGGCAGACTTTCACAGCGGCGGAGGGAAACTCAGGTCAGCTAACAACATGAGAATCTCATCAGCCTGGACAGCGCTCCTCTGCCTCCTGATCCATGGAACATCCGGAGCATGCTCAGGTACGCCAACGCCTGACTTACTTACTGAGGAATATTCTAGAATTTCATTGACGGCTGGTATGAAGATTCACTTTAGTCTTTTACATAGAAAAGGTTTACATAAAATAAATCATGAAATATCTAGAAATAATGTCTTTGTCCTCCACTTTGGGTAACTTTGTAGATAAATCAGGATTGGATGAAATGGTATTTTTCAGACTGAATTACTATTTAGGCAAAATTACCTAATTTCCAACTTTGTGAAAATACTCCATAAAAGGATGCAAAAGAATGAATTTGATTAAAACACTACTGTAAAACAGCAATTAGTTTACTTAATATTGTTTATCATCTAGCCAAAGGTTAAGCGTTTGCATCTGTTGAATTAGTATCAGAACAGCTGTGGTCATTTTATGATTAATTCATTCATGAAAAAATGCAGATGTGGCAGAATAACAGAATATGACAAATAACAGAATTTGAATTAGAATGCTAAAAAAAAAAGCTTTATAAAATGTATATTTATTTCAGACTTAACAATCTGCTCACTTGATTTAAAAATATAATGAGGCATTTTAGGATCGGCCATAAATAATTAATCCCTGTTTTGCAAAAAGTTTCATTTGATGTAAAAACTTGATCTTTAGGTTTATCCTAATAGATGATGTTTTTCTCACTTTCAGTGAAAAAACTGGGCAGCAGCACCGGCAGGTTTGCCAACGCAACCCTGGTGCGGCTTTCGGAGTTTTTGAGCGCAGGCTACAAGAAAGGAGTGAGACCAGTCAAAGACTGGAGGACGTCCACCATAGTAGCCATAGACCTCATGGTTTACTCTATCCTTAACGTGGTGAGTTAGAGTCTCAGATACTCAATGGATGTTTAAAAAAAAGTGCTGCTCATGTTTGCAGAGTATGTTCTGGATTCTTGTTTCACAGTAATGAAGCATGAATTATATATGTTTATCTGTTTTTGCAAAGAACCTGATTCAAACGGATGATCACATTAACCTGGTTCTTGTCGGTTAACCTACTTTTCGTTCATTTTCATGTACTGCGAAAGGATGAGAAGAACCAGGTTTTAACAACATATGTGTGGTACAGACAGGTAAAATGTTTTACACCCTTACTTGCTTATTTAATACGTTAACCCAATTTAATCTTCAAATAACTTCCTATTATTTTTCCTTAAAGCAAATTAGATCGTTCCCCCCTGAAACCTTATTAGTAAAAATTCCGCATGCATGTTTATATAATCACATTGTTGAACATTGTAGTCGTGGACAGATGAATTCCTGGTGTGGAATCCAGAGGATTTTGATGAGGTCAAACAGGTTTCCATGCCCACAGCGAACGTGTGGGTTCCCGACATCCTCATCAATGAGTTGTAAGTGTTTTCACTCTGGATTTGCTCATTTGTCCCCCCATTTGAAGAGCGCACAGCAACTCTGTCTTATCGGTCTTTGTTATTTCTGTCTCAAACCTGCAGTGTGGATGTGGGGAAGTCTCCAGACATTCCCTACGTGTACGTCACTCACGAAGGGCTGGTGCAAAACTACAAGCCCATCCAGGTTGTTACGGCCTGCACTCTCAACATCTACAACTTCCCGTTCGATGTCCAGAAATGCAGCCTCACTTTCCAGAGCTGGCTCCATACTAGTAAGATGTTTCTACAATGCTGAAAATATATATGAAATATTCTGAACGACAATAACAAAAAATAACCACCAGTTTTTTGTAATGAGCTAATCAAGCCATCGATTCTTCTTAAGATAATGCTTTATCAGCTAGTATTAATCAATTGATGACATGACAGCATTGATCAATACTGCCTTTAAAAAAGTACAAGTCATTCCTGAGTCCCGAGCAGAGGAGCTGTTTGTCAGATGCCCCCATCGGCTCCCTCCTGCAGTGATTTGTGCTCAGAGATCCTGGCGCTTCTCGAAGGCTAACTTGTTGTCGGGGCTGTTTCCATGCTGCTTCTGATATTGGCTTCGATCCGCAGTTGATGACATCAACATCACCCTGATGCGAAGCCCCGAGAAGCTCAGGGACGACAAGAGTGTCTTCATGAACCAAGGGGAGTGGGAGCTACTCCACATACTGTCCAACTACAAGATCTTCAGCGTGGACAATGACGACTATTACGCCGAGATGAAGTTCCATGTGAGTGTGTGGAATGTAGTGTATGAGGCCTTTCTCCAAAATAAGTTATGACCAAATGAAGACAAAATACAGTGAACTCCAAATTCTTTTAAACCCTGTTAAAATGTTAGAACTAAAATGTTAATGTTGTCTCAAAATGATACATTCTGACTTATCTAATCTTTACTCTCAAATACTGGCAGGTAATAGTAAATTACTGATCAACTATTGAGTTTATTCAGTATGATGTGCTCTTTTACATTTAATGACAGATAATTTACTGTTTTAATTCCTTTCTTTAGAAATTATTAGGGAGAGGATCTTGTAATCATTAATATAACATCCAATTGTTCTCTTCTAATTAGTTTCCTAATTAATTCAGATTATGATGTTTTCATTAAGTAGTAGCTGAAGGATTTATCTCATCAGAATCGTCGCCTCTAGCTTTCAAATAAAATGCTCCAGAAGTAACTGGAAGCAAGTCATCATTGTTAGTAGCCTCATTTTATGAGTACTGAGATTAAGTTAAATTTTTACAGACTTTTTAAACCATAGAGGATAACATTCTTTAATATTTGCTACAGTTTTATCTTAATATGCACACCTTTATTTCTTAAAGATCTTTCACTCAGTTTCACCCTTTTCTGTTTAATTTACTTACCTCTAATAATATAAATGAAAGATTTTTAGTTCTGCTCACTCTCACAACCTTGACTTTTTATTTCCCCGCTTATATTATGATTATGTTATAATACATATTATAATACACATAATCTTAATGTGTAAAACCTCTTTAGTTTTTCCTGATATGATTATCAGTGTCGGGAATATACATATTTTCATATTTACCTTTTTTTGTTTGCCTCCTTGTGTGTACTGAACTTGCTTTTCGATCATTGATAATTGAACAGAGTTGACCTTTAACCCTGTCAGAAAACTTGCTACTGCTTGATTAACAAACTGTTTGTTCTGCTTTTGCATTTATAGATAAGCATACAATGTTTTCATTAGTTTTTCTTCCCCCTTTGTCCCATTTATAAGTAAAGAAAATGCAATGTTCCCATTTCTGAAATGAGATATGCCTATTTCGTTTGTCTCATTTGGCAGGTGGTGATCCGTCGTCGGCCGTTGTTCTACACTGTGAATCTGCTGCTGCCCAGCATCTTCCTGATGGTGATGGACGTCGTTGGTTTCTACCTGCCACCGGACAGCGGAGAGCGGGTTTCCTTTAAGATCACTTTGCTGCTGGGCTACTCTGTCTTCCTCATCATTGTGTCTGACACTTTGCCTGCGACCGCCATAGGAACCCCGCTGATAGGTGGCTGGGCTCTTTTAATGCTCATTTGAATTTAAATGGATGTCTAAATGAAAGAAGAGGTTGGTAAAATATGATGTCAGGGTGTGAAAAAAACAAAACAAAACAAAACCGAAGTGAGAGCCAACAGATTGATGAGGAAAAAACAAGATCTGAATCTGTACATTAGCCAAGAATGCATGGCTTTTTTTTTAAACCACTTTACGAGATTTAAAAAACATCAATCAAACCCACTTTGTGTCCTCCCCCGTGTGTTCCAGGTGTGTACTTTGTGGTCTGCATGGCTCTCTTAGTGATCAGCCTGACGGAAACTGTCCTGATTGTGCGTCTGGTCCACAAGCAGGACCTCCAGCCCCCCGTGCCCCACTGGGTCAAGTACCTGGTGCTGGAGAGAGCCCCCGTCCTCTTCTGCATCCACAAAAAGCATCGCCTCTGCCCCACGCTGTCCTCCCAAGCCTCTGACCTGGAGCACTACAAGGACAACAATTATGGAAGCGGTAAGATGAAATAGTCTGGCCATATGGTTCACGGGAAAGGGGAATATTGAGGGCGAATCTGTTCTGCTGGAGTGCCTTTACTGCTAATTCTGGAGTTGTAGTTGTGGGAGCAAATTTTGCACTTTTACTTTGAGTAGTGGTAATTCTGGTTTGTTTGTTTATTATGAATTTGTTCACATTAGTGATAGTTTCCTATTTTGGTGATATTCTTTTTGTAATTCGTCTAGTTAATTGTTTTGCTTTATGTTTAGTCTTTATTTGGTAAATTTATTAATTGTAGTACTTGGTTTTAGACACCTGGGGGTAGTGGTGCGCACAGGTAAGGGTGGATTTAGGTAAGTAATGGCACACACCTGTATGCACCTGGGTAGTGGGCAAATGGTTTTTTACCAGCGCAAGGGGTTTGCTCACGTAAAACAGCAATAAACTGCCTAAATGACAATTCTTCGTGGAATCATCTTTTGCCTGCGTACGATACCTGCCCAGGGTGCCAGAAGTTGCCGTTTGTTTTATTTTAAGTTTGATTTAATATTCGTTAAAAGTTTGTTTGACAAACGGCTACTACAGTAGTTCTGAACCGTGTTGAGGCTTACAGTGTTTTCTAGCTGTTGTGCTTTAAAATAACCCTGAAACGTTGAGGACACAGAGAAAACCAACCAATTGTCCAAAAGGTTGAACTTTTAACCCTTTAAAGCCTGATCCAAGAAAAATAGATTAGAATATTGGATTTTTTTTTTGTCTGAAGTCTTTCTTTGGCCCCTCAACAACATATGAAAAAAAAACTGAAATTATTTTGATCATATTAGCGTGCAATAAGTAAAAAATATATGTTGGTGTAGTCTTCTACTGGCTGTTATCAGGTATATCTGAATGTGTACAACAGGGGTTTGAGCAAAGCTTTTACCACTGAGTGATGCAAAAAGTCTCAGATCCAAAAGACTTCAGAAACCGTATGAATCAAATATGATACATTTGGCGTTATAGGGTTAAGCCTCCTGTGGTAGATGTTGTTGTACCCTGATGACAAACTACAATATCCAACGCGTCCTGCAGCCCAGTGCACCCTCCACCACACCTGTGAGATGGGCCAAAGGCTCAGCCAGCCGGACCGAGAGGGCGGGATGCTCGGACTGCGCCTGCCCCCGTCCAGGGAGAGCGCCCCGCCGCCCGTCATGGACAACATCCTGCAGGAGGTGACGGCCATACGCACCTTCCTGGAGAAGCGCGACAGGTGTCGGGAAGTTGCCAAGGAGTGGCTGCAGGTTGGCTACGTACTGGACGTCCTGCTCTTCAGGGTCTACCTGGTGGCCATTGTGGCTTACAGCATCACGTTGGGCACCTTGTGGTCAGTTTGGCAGGTGGCCTGAGTTTTTGCCAACGCACTATTGTGGAAACTCAACCGGAAATGAAGTTCTGAGTAAGGATAGAGAGGGTTAGTGGCTCTACGCCACACCTAGTTCATATGAAAGAGGGAGGCCCTCACATAGTTATTTAACAACAAAATAGTTCCCATGTAATAAACATATACGCATATATTTATATGTTACGGGAACAATTGTGTTTTCACACCCCCACAAAAACCTTGATCAGATAGTTTGATGGCTAAACGTACTGTTAATGTTTTTAACAGGAGCGAATGAAGGATTTTTTGTCGATACTTAAGCTCCAAACCCTTTCTGTATCCACCATGATGGATTGCAAAGTGTTGTGTGAAGAGGTACACACAATCACAAGGCTACAACCAATGATCCCTCACCTGCATAGCAAAGAATAAGATAAAATGCTAAACAAACATTTAATTGCAGGTTAAATCAGTCAAAGAAATGAACTTTTATCGTACAGTGAGTTTGGAGATCTAAAATGTAAAAACTAATCAAATTTGTTACAACAACAGTGTGAAACATCACAGTAACTTTAAATTATTTTTTAGAATGGAACGATTCATGAACTGACAAAGAAAGATGTTTCAGTGGAGGTGGAATGTCAGTGACGTAAATGAGAATTTTCGGGAGGTGTACACTAAGCTGTAGAATAACCTTTTTTTTCAAGGAGTGGTAATCGTTTTAATCTTGAAATAAACTGAACAGTTATAGAAAGTCATGAAAGGTGACAAGTTGGGAATTCACGATTCATTGTATGTATAAAAAAATTACTCTTACTATATTTCATAAGAAGTCTTCATTTATTTTATTTTCATCTCTTGTTCTGTTCAACCAAAATTAGAAGATTTAGTTCTATATTTGAAGATAGTATATTATAAAGAATAAAATCATTAATACTTTCCCACAGTTTCCATTGACAATTTTTTTGTTAAAATCTACATCGTGAAAAAAATTGGCTTTGATTTGCATATTTTGATGCGTTCATGTAAAGTTTATGTTGGCATATTCCACATTTTGTTAGCATTTTTTCCATTTTTCATATTAAAAATATGACTTCTTGGTTCTGATGTATTTTTTCTTTCATATGTGATTTTACAAATTTGTTATCATTTCAGTTTTTACCTGAATTGTACACAAGATCTTTGTCAAATGTCAGTATGTAAATATATATAATTCAATCAAAGTAATCAAAATGTGTCATCAAGGTATTCATTATGTAAAAATGATACGTTTCCACCTGTAATGTGTCTCCATAAACATAACTCAATATACAGACGGTAAAAGTTTAGTTTTGGGCATTAGGTTTTTCAGTGGCATTCATTTGATTTAGCTGTGTTGTTATGGAAGTAAAAATAATGATGAGAAAACACTGCCCATGATGTATGAACACAATATGACTTACAAACATAACATGTTTAAATAATAACCAACAGAAAAACTAACAAATTATCAATCAAAAACTTTAAATGGTCATCTAGCCTATTTCAAATCAATAAAAGTGATCAATATTGATCTGTTTCAAAGTTTTACATGAGATAATAAAGTGTAAAAGGACTCCATTTTGATTGTTTGTTATTCAATTTGGTCTACTGATATGTTTTTTGTATACATTTGTGTCTTAGTGGGGTTTGTAAAGATGAAATGTATGCAAAATGTTTGGTTTGGTTTCTCACATCACATTTCATAAATTTGGGTTTAATGGCAACTATATTTAGATCAAAAGATCATTTATCAGCTAAAAGTGGCACAAGTCCCATTCATAGTCCTGTAGGTGTAGCTTAATGAAGAAAAACGGCTAGCCCTGAATAAAAATATAAGAGGAAAAACACACCGACAAACAAAAACATTCACATGCAAGAAAAAAAATCATATGAAACTGTAAATAATCCAGAATATGCATAACAATTTCATCATACAATAAAGGTGTTTTTACGCCTTTTTACACAAATAATCCTACTTAACAGTGCCTGCCATGCCTGTAGTTAACCACAGCAGCCAGAGGATGGCAGTATGTACAACAACATCAACCACAAAATCACAAATGTGCCACATACAATGCAAAACTCAAAATTTGATGTTCAGGAATTTGGTCTATCACATTTTTGGCCATTTCCACACACTTAATCCTTTAATTTCCTGCTCAACCATTTGATGAAGCACATTTTTTTTTATTATACTTGGTCACCAGATGCACCTTTAATAGCTCTGAAATTAAGTTTAGGTATGACATGCCTAAATAAAGCATAAGCAATGGCATTTCTTTTTCAAATTTGACCATTTTTTTCACCCTCACTATCCATGAAAAAAGCATTTAGTCTGGTTGTTATTGCTGCAAAGACATGAAAATATTGCAAGGAAATATTTAGTGTAGATGTTAAAGGGGTTAACTGTGATGGGTAACAGTGTCTGATTTGAAAATATGAAATGTCAATCTGTTGTCCATATAAACCCCAAAATGATAATCTTCTGGATCATCCTTGTTGTTTCTTCAGTGGGCAATGTGAAGAATCCACTGTTCAGACTTGTGAATGTCAAGGATCAATACTGATAACTTACAAAAGTCCCCTCTCAGCTCATATTACTACGCGGACAAACCATTCACCAACCCCTGGCCTTTCCTTCCTGATGTCCACAAATAAGATCAAAGTCACATCTAAGCAACAGGCCGAACAAACACCGTTCACAATGACTCTGTCTTCACATTTCCTGTTTTTGTTTCCGTCAAAATCTGAAAAAACCAACAACCCTGCAGAGCTGTGATGTGTTTCTGGTGTAATACCACAGTGTTGTGCATGAGCAAACAGGGGAAGGAAAGAGTTGCCTCATTAGTTTCAAATGCACTGAATTTAAGATCTGATTGTGTGTGTGCGTGTCAAAGAGATGAGCAAATATTGGAGCAATACCGGTGCATCCTGGAGACACTTCTATGTCATGCAGCATTCATATGGTTTCACACACAAACATGCAGCAGCAACACAAAGCTGGCTAAATATTTACCGTCGGGGCTCAGTCAGAGATATTTTCTTGTTTTTCGGCAGTGACTACAAATCATATGCAAACCTTCCTTAAACACATTGTTGAAAATCTGTCTCTGCTGATGGACAGTCCAGCTTTTAAACGTGTCAGGACACGTTTAAAATGCATTTATCGCTGTACACATCAGTTAAAAAACAGTTAGGGGAAACCTTTAACCATTCTAACTCTTGCTGTAAATGGAATAATACCATTAAAGTTCAACTGTGTCACATACATTTAAAGTACAGATAATGTCTAATATCTTGAACGTTTACAATGTCATGAACTTAAATAAAAAAAGAATCATGTGTTACTGCAGTAACCTGGTACCAAAGACCTTTAAAACTGAGTCTGGTTGAACTAATGATCTCATTTTCAAAAGCCCAGTAAGGTTGCTTACCAAATCAAACGACTAATGTTATAAAGCCAGTAATCAGATTATCTAGATACTGAAGAAAGGAGTGCTTAGGTATTATCTTTTTTCAGCAGTGGAAACAAAGGACAATCGCTTGGGTAAGAAAATGAGAAAATAAGATTGCAAGTAAAACTTTGAAAGCATCACTGGATTATACATTCGTCCAGGGATAGATTTTGAGAATTTTAAGAGCAGGAGAAGGAGTTTTAAACGGTTTGCAAGAACATATTTCACACTTGCGCCTTTTTATTATGAATCTTGATGTTAGTGTATTATTTGACTGTATATTATATCCTATTTTACTTGTGATATATATGATATACCCTTATATAAAAACATTAAAAAAGATTGCATTAAGACTCTGGTCCTCATTTGAGGACTTTGCAATTTTGTCTCTCTTTATCTTGATACTTTATCTTTATCTTTATCTCGTGTGTAAATTTCTAAAATAAAAAGGGTTTCATATGCTTTCAACCAATCATGTCTTCAATGTGTAATTCCAGTTTACAATAAAGTCATTTCGAAGTTTAGAACCAAATTGTGGAGAAAGTATTTGAATAAATACACATTGATTTTTTTTTACAAAGGAAAAACTATATGAGGAAAAACTACCTCCTGTACCATGACAGAGCTTAGTTTTCAAACTTGTTAGGTCCTACTAATTCCCTATACCTTACAAAAAACAAAATGCACACTAAATGGATGTCAGGAGCTTAGACAAAGTATATAAACCTCTATTTGAAGAACATTTTGTATGAGTGTGGTAGGATTCTCAATGCAGCCTATCTTAAATTCTCAGTCTTACTATGAAACGGGTAAAAAAGATCAACGTGAAAGAAAACTGGAGGTCATATTTCTTCTTATTTATGTAAAATGTTCATTGGACCACTGGTTCATGCAGTCTACAAAGTTTGGGAGGAAATAAGATGTATTACTTCTATGTAGGTTACAGCGTGATCGGCCTTATGGAAGATGGAAGTCCAAATTGCGAAGGGTAAATATTATTATTTCAGAATTCTGTATGGGCAGACACTGACTACACAACAGGGTATGTTTGATCAGAGGTGTCCTCCACTCCACCATAACAAAAATGATCCTGGGCATGACTTCTAGCAGGAAATAGGAGCAAATATCTGCCAGTAAACACACATTTAAATATAGCAAATTATCCGTGTTCGTGCTAAATCTGCACGGTTTGTGTCCTGCTTTGCTTCCCGTCCTATGCCGGTCCTGTGTGATGTGACAATAAAGGTGCAGATGTGATCTGCATGTCTAATGATGCATTTACGACCTCGGTGGTTTAAGAGGTAGAACAGACAAAAGGCAGCCAGGCATGAAGCGCTGCAGCTTACTGTTAACACACGGCGAATGAAAAGGACGGGGAGAGCAGAGCCAGACACAACAGAAATATGAGAGGGATTTGCGGAATTTAGTAGATTGACATAAATCCGTGTGGGTTATTTCAGCTGCCCTGTTAATGTGTTGAGGATCTGCTTTCCTTGCAAGTCGCACAATAAAAAGAAATGCATTTCTGGTTAGCATAAAAAAAGGTTAGTACATTTTTGACGGCCATTGTATATTGTAGATAGATATATTCTTGGTAAATAGCAGTCATTACACTGATAGTACTATTTTACCCCCCATCGCTGTGGTTTCAGACACTAAAATGATAAAACTGTTAGGTCAAAATGCTGCTTTGCTCCTTTCAGCCTCCTTAAAAGCTCTGATAGTGCTGCTTTGCTTCCCTATATATTTGTGTCATCTTTGGACATTTTATACAATAGGGACACATCAATAAATTCAAATTCTTTTTTTTTAAATTTAATTTAATTTAATTTTATATTTTTTTATTATTTTTATTTTATTTTCTATTTATTATTTTTTTAATTTTATTTCTTTCTTTCTACCTTTATTTAATTAATTTAATTTTTTTATTTTATTTAAAAAAACAAAAAAAAACAAACAAATTCAAATTGATTCGTCCATTATCTATGCTACATTTTTGCAGGGGTCGCAGGGACGCTGGAGCCCATCCCAGCTGCCGTTGAGCAAGAGGCAGGGGACACCCTGGACAGTCCACTGGACAGTCCATACATAGACAAACAACCACACACGCCAAAATTCCCCCCCAATGGGCAATCTAGAGTCTTCAGTTAACCTAATGGGCATGCATCTGGACAGTGGGGGGAAAAAGTACCTGGAAGGAACCCACATGGACACAGGGAGGACCTGCATACACCACACAGAAAGGTCTAAGTGACCCAGGCATTTGAACCAGGAACCGATAGTTACAAGACATGCACGTTTAGAAGCCGTTTAGCTCGACCAGTACGTCTAAGGCATGATGCTCAATCACTACGTTCAGCTTGAGCAACGCTCTTCTTCACCCCTTTAAAGTGACGTGTGAAGAAGTGGAGCAAGATTCTCAGTATTACTGATTAAGAAAAAACGTGGAAATTTGACCGCAGAATTTCAGGAAGGAACGTTATGAAGTGATGGAGATAAAAGATGATCCCATTCCTTGAAGAGTGCAGTAAATCTTTTTCTTTATCTGTATATTCTTATGAATAAAAATACATTTGTGTCTTGGTATAATGTCCTGTTTATATAATTGTGGTCTCTTTTTCTTTGACAATGTGAAAAAATATTCCTTTGTAAACACGTCAAACGAAAAAAGGGAAAAACTGGTGCCACTGAAACAGTTTCAATGCTGCTTGAATGAGATTTTATACTTGAATTAATAAAAAAAAAACTAAAAAAAGTGGCACGGTGTCATACCGACACAGACATATGTATAAAACTATTGTTTTCTATGCTGTTCCATTATCTAATGTTATTATTTTTAGCAGGCAAATTCAGAGCCAGACAGAGTGCTGAGAGACAACGTGAAGTAAATTTTTTTTATTTTTTTTTCTAACTGCAGATTGAAAGTATACAACTGAACATCATGATTTGATTTTTATTATGAGACCCATAAATAAAAATACAAAAAAATCCACTACAATAAACAATCTACTGTTAGTAGGATTTGAAAAAAACAAACAAAAAAAGACTTTTTCTTATATTTTCACTATCAAAGGCACAACATTGACTTCATTGACAACATGGAGAAGAGGACCTGCAGCATCAAATCTTTTATTTATCCTTTTTATTATTTTTTTCACACTCCATCAGAGAACACTGAAATGTTACAAAGAGATGTGTCTGATTCTACATGGAAATAAACGAAAAAGAACAACCGCTATATCAACAGACGGTGGCTATAGATTGGTGGCACAGCTCAACAAGAAACGCACGGCCACAGGGGTTGAAAACAAAAAAAAAATAGCACGTTGTCGCTGGGAAAGACAAAGGACCTCTGCAAAGCTCTACTGCAAATTTCAAACGAAATTTTTTTTTTTTTTACAACGGACAACAGTAAGAAAAAACAAAATAAAGAAAAATAAAAAATAATAATTGGGCACCTTCTAAGATTAGGCTAAGATTAGGTGCTGAGGTAGACAAAAACTATAACAATTCAAATCATAATAAAAACACTATTTGTCTTAATACAGAGCAACTTGACTGGCACTTGTGCTGTCACAACAATGGAGGAGAGAAGAAGCACAGACAAGCCTTGGAAAGACAGAGAGAAAAAGCTTTGTTACATAAAAAGCTTTGTTATGCTTGGTCCGACAGGGCAATTGGTCCTCAGTGCTAATATAAAAAAATACAATGTCTTGGTGCTTTGTTACTCAAACAGTTTTAGTCTAGACCTCGATGGCACATGCATTGCAACACTGCATGAAATGGTTACTTTGTTCTAGAAACACCACACCAAAACACAGAGTGCCAGCTCCAGGGATGCCATGATTCCTCTCAGACGAATTGAACACCCCCTGATAAATGCATTTTGTAGAAAAGGAGAAGTACTTGTGTAAAAAAAGCAAAGCAGAAGGTAACACACCCTAGTGCCATCCTGCCCAAATGGGGTTTTTCTTTCTTTCTTTCTTTCTTTCTTTCTTTCTTTCTTTCTTTCTTT
>JABUIW010000027.1:2817369-2847830 GCA_013363375.1 Menidia beryllina | reverse complement strand
CCCCCCCCCCCCCCCCCCCCCCCCCCCCCCCGACGCCAAAGCCCCCCGAGCTCCTGCAGCCATCACACACTAATGGTGTATTCGCCTGACTTGTAAATAGGGCCGACTGCTCTCATCTCACTGCCTTTCGTTTCAAATATTTATCCGTGAGCTGGTGAGCTAAATCGGCTCTGACAGTGAGACTGTTATTTAAGGTCGCAGATGGGTGGCTGGGTGAGAGACTGAGAGAAAGAGAGAAGGAAAGAAAAAAAAAGCACCCCATCCCCTCGCTGGTGAAATGGGATTCATTTCCATGTGTTCATATTCTGTCATGGCTCCGTTTTTTACCCCCGTTCTGAACAGCCACATCTGTCAAGCTATCTTGGCTCTCTTGAAAAAAAATGTATTAAGAGTCCCTGGCCTCGTCTCAGAAGAGCCGGCATGGAGAGAATTATAGTAGGCCGAAGGAAAAAAAAAACACAACAGCAAAACAAATGCAATAGTCACTGCAAATAATCCTCCTCTGACTGCTGCAGAATTCATTCGGTGTTGACCTGAATTCATGCTGCTTATTCGGTAGAGGTAAATTTTCTAAAATACAACATGCCTTTTTAGATTGTGTTGTACCGTCCTGTAGGCTGCATGTGTTCATGACAGTCCTTGTATTCCTAACACTAAAAGCTTAAAATATCTAAATTAATTTAGGGTCAGCCATTCTGTAAAACACACAGATGGGAAAGGCTTATAATCGTTATGATAACCTGAGAAAAAAATCATCTATTCTGAGGATGATTTGGGAAAAAAATATATTTCTAGGCTTCTTTTAAACACAAATGTATTCTATAAATATCCACATTATATGGGATATCAACTTAACTGGGCTGTGTTTGCCTATCGGCTACTCTTTTCTATCTTAATAGACAGCTTGAGCCACAACTAATCCTCAATGGGTTGTGTGTTTTCACAAATATTAGGGGATTTGTTCAGTATTTACTAGACACAACAGCCAAGTGCCATATTCATTTTTTTTAGAGACGTAGCAACAGTCCAGTCTACACTTGTAATGGGAATGAGGGCGTCAAGGAAAGGCCCTTTTTGCTCCTGTCAGTCTGAATTCTGACCTTCCTCACATAATGTACAAGTCTAAAGTCAAAGGAGGCTCAAAGTTTCAGTGTTGGATCAACAAATGGGGCTCAGATTGAACAAGTAATGTAAAATACACGCTGCTGCCAATTCATGTAACGAGGAGCTTGCTCTGGTGGTTTGGACATGTGGTTCGGAGGTTTCCCCGAGAGATTAGCCGTGGAGGTATTTCGAACTGAAATGGGAGCGGACCCTAAGGCTAACCCAGAAAACAGCAAAGCGATTACACATCCCATTTACTCTGGAGTGCCAGTGCATCAGGCACGTGGATGTGGCTGAGAAGAGGAAGAAAACTACTGCTACTGTACTTAGTTTGTCAGGAGCGTGACCCATACCTATAGAGGAGGCTACGGACGAGTCGAGGATAATACACTTTGGGGAATAAAGAGGGTTATCATGGGTGTTTAGTTGGTTCGAAGTGCTTCCACTTACCCGTGTGTGAGCGTAGGTGGCGTTTGAGTGCAGTATGGCTGGGGAACGTCCTGTTGCATTCACTGCAGATGTAGCTGCGCACGCCGGCGTGGACCTCCATGTGCTGCTGCAGTGCCGTCTGGGTCTGGAAACGCTTCCCGCAAAGCAGGCAAAAGATGGCCATGTCTGAGCCTGGAGATAGAAACAAAAAAAAAAGGACAACACAAGCTCATTAAAGTTTGAACCCGGGCAAGATGAGTTAATAATCTGTTTTGTTTTTCTCAAATGTCTCTTGGTCACTAAAAATTCTATGGCTGGAATGACGATAAGATATCACTATAGAACTATCCAGGGCCGCTGCATCTCTTAACAATACTTTACGGTGCCCAGACAGGGATAAACAAATCACACACGGTTATGCACATTCAGTGATTAAGCCACAGGATAAAATAACAATGGCGGAGGCACTTGTATTTTTTTAAAACTGCTCCCTTAAAGGTTGACGCGAGGCACGCTGCACTCGTAGGATTAAAGTTGCACACAATGCTCATGTTTCAGGGCGGGCGTGTGAAAAAGATAAAGATCTCCTATGCAATACTTCAATCGAATCTTGACTCTCGCAAACACGGTGCATTTTTTTTTCTCCAACAGAGATAAAGAGCACACAGTTGCGAGCGCGCAAACAACTGCACTCACCAACACACACGAGTCGGGCTGCACGCCCCCTTTGAACACACTCCCTTCACACTTTTTCAATTACCAGGGCTGGGGAAAACTCTAGGGAAGGACTGAGTGTTTGGAGCTCAGTTTCTATTTCATCAGTCAATAACACATCTTTGGGGCAAAGCTGACACTAATTTAAAAATCTATGAAGAGCAGCCCGCCTCATGTTCATAACCAGTGCAGGAGGAGGGCCCATGACAGCCTCCACACCAGATCAATCACCGCCTCTGCTGCCCTGCACGCTAAAGAACGCAGATGGAGCGGGGATGACGACAGGAGGAGTTTGGTGGAAGCAGGTAAAGATGGGAGATTGAGTTTTGGGGATGAGGAACGCAGCCCGGGAAGAAAGTGGAAGAGAAATCTAATTTTGGTGCGTGTGGGGAATCAAAACAAACATTGGCAAATGCTATCCTCGTCTCTTATGCGTTTAGGTATGCTTCTATGTTTCATTTTTTGTTGCACTGGAATGCTTACAAAGGATTTTATCACATTACTGCACTGTAGATCTTTTTGAAGGTAACATTGCGACTTATGTTGACCACCACTGGTGCCACGATCCTAAATATCTCCGTGAATTTGTCACTTTGGATGAAAACACGGCAAATTCCAGGACAAAGGATTACCCAGTTTCATTTACAGACATAGACTGTGGAGGACAAATCCTAATCTATAATGTAACCCATGATACCTTCATGTCCCAAACAAGTTCAGGTGAATCAGGAAGAGGATTTGGGTTTTTTCTGTCAGATGACACTTAAACAATCCCTTTGCAAGATAAACATTGTATAGGTAAAAACCTAGATTTCTTGCCTGATTAAAAGAGAGGTTATTTCATTTAGTTATAAAAGAGTGGACGACGAAAAATGTGAGAGCAAATGTAATTTTTCTTCCATGGCTCATACTTCCCCTTTGCTTTTTTTTTCCCTCCAATGCCGTCTTGTTTTCATCAAAAAGATGCCATTGAATTGAAGGAGATTGATTGCCTCTGGAATCCCTTAAAGACTGCTGATACCAAAATGACTTTGATTGACAATCCCACCTCCCTCTCACTACCATTCTATTACTCCCTCACTCCCTCTTTGGTAGTTTATCATTTGACTTAGTCTAGCTCAGTGACTTCTTCCCCCCAGGCTACATCAGACGGAAATTGCCTGATGATTATAATATAGGACAAAAAGTAACATGCTAGGAGTTGGTTAGAGAGTAAAATCATCAAAACTCTGTAATTGATCTGACGCCGGTAACAAAAAGGGTGTGCTCAGTGGACATTGGTGGGGGTGGGAGAGGCCTCTTTGAGACTTTGGCCCCCAAAAAAAGAGGAATTAGAAGAAGAAAAAAAAAAGGTTTTGGAATGTAAAAGGTCAGCAAACCTCTGACCTCTGGGCTTGAGCAGAGTTGAAATATGAAACCCAGATACCTACACTCATTCTAGAACAAACAGAAAAAAAAAAAAAAAAAGCCGGGGAACAAAGAGTGGAAGCGCCACACAGAAAACCCTCTACTTTGAAGTTAGGGTAGTTACAGTGACGCAACACGTTAGGATGAAAGGTGTACAATTTGCGAGTGTGTATCAACTTTAAAAGAACTCAGTCAGTCACTGGTGTTATCAAAGTAATATGAGATTGCTAAAGGGGGAACACAAAGACTGAGTGTGACGAGCACAGGCAGAAACACAGATGAACATGTAGAAAAAAAAATCCAAGAAGAACTGAAGAATACAAGAATCCTACTTTCTTTAAAACATAGATATATCACAAAATATTCTCATTTTCTCAAATCTTGTACCAGATATTTTTTTAATCTGAGCCTCACAGAGTATCAAAATTAGTTGCATAGTTGACTTGTGGTACAAACACATAGGCTATGTTCTGAACATTTTAACAAGATTTTTTTTCCTTTCTTTGGAGAATAGCTTGGAAGTATAGGTCAAGTATTCACACACTAAAATATTAAAATAGTTTGCACTTTGGTCACTACTGCAATATTGTTATATTGTTGTAACAAAGACCAATGACAACCAAATTTCCTTAATTTAACCCTTTTTCCAAAGTATAAAAATATCATATATATATATCAATGGAATCGCGCCATCATTGAGACACTACTTCACCAGTAGTTTTCCATGTTTTGTCTTATCACTGTTATGCCACTGGCTTAAGATTTATCGGCTGGATTACATCCACTTATTTCACAAGAAGAATGTGAGTAATAAAATGATGAAAAAGAACAAGATGATCCATATAAAATATAAATGAGTGATAAGGGACTGCTGTTAATGTATGACGTGAATTTAAGACTCTTTTACACTTTCAATCCTGACTGTTTGATACATTTTTTTTAATAAAAGCTTTATTTTTTAAAACTAAATCTCTGAGTGATCTTCCAGATGTTTCATGTAGCCTTTCATATGGGAAACTGGCTTTGCTCCCGACTTCCTACCCCTCTGTCCTGCAAACCACACTTTGAGGGCAAAGTTCTTCCTTCGATTACTGTTGGACAAAATTAAGTGGTCCAAAGTATACAGTCAGTATAGGGAATAATTGTGTGCTGCAGGGAAGTGAGTAAAGGTGTTGTCAGCTGCTGATAGATAAAGAGAGTGGTGGAGATAAAAAAAGGAAAGAAAGGCGGGAGAAAAGTAGTTGAACCGGGAGGTCCATTACAGTGTAAAATTGAGTCGGCCCAAAGTGACATCTGAACGGAGGAGCTGGAGAAGCCACAGTATTGGTGGGGGGGGGGGGGCATTCAGTCCTGTTTGGCTGTTTCGGAATAATTTACCCCCTCTAACCAGCCACTCTCTACTTCTCGTGTCATCTATTTATAAAGGCCCGGGCGGTTTGTGTGTGGGGCTGCAGCAGTACCGGCAGTGTCTTAATGGCTCCAGAGTGGCAGGCCTGCTAGGACTTAAGTGGGGGATGGACAGAGGCTGGTAAAGGAGAGGAATCCTCCCCGATGGGAGGCGACAGTGGCCGAAACGGGCGAGGTGGACAGAATCGGCCTGAGGATAGAAGCTGCTCATTGAAGTAGGGACATTCACTGAGTTCGATGAGTAGAACAGTATACAGAAACAATACGTCAAATCTATGGACAGCAGGAAGGCCAGCCCAAATGACAGCAAACCAACCAGAACCAATGCATCAGAGTTTAATAAAAGAGCCCAATCACCATGGTCAAAATGTGAATTAATGTGCACTGGATGAATGAACAACATGCCTTTTTATGATCCTCTTTTATGAGTTCTGAGACTGTTTGTAGATGTGATAATAGGACACTAATGCTTGAACCGCTGTAAACAAGGTTGGCTACACATTTGGATTAAGTGATCTAGTTAATAGCAAAATAAAAAGTTGAACCCTTCATTAGAAATGATGCCTGGAGTCTGTGCTCCTTGCTTGGAGCTGAGGCTCAAAAAACAACCTTTGATATGAGACACGTGACTCGTTTTGAGCATCACAGTCCTAAAAACCGTTTCCCGCAAAAAACGATCGCAAAATCCATGCATTTCTAGGGGCCAGTGTATTCGAGAATGTTAAATGGGTCTGACTCTGTCCTGCAATGCAGCGTGCTGAACAGAGGACCTGCCAGATTTAATGAGGCAGAGCGCAGCAGGACTTAAGCACAAGGTGTTCAATCACAGGCCATTACCAACAGCCCTCGACCCCTGTTGCTGCTTGCTCTTGTCAATAGTAATCTATGCCAAGGAATAGTTTATCCATACCCAAGACAGAATAGTGACAAATGTCGCCATCTCTATCCTTACGTGGCTGTAAGAAATCGTTGGTGTCTTAGTATGAACACAGTGTAATAACAGACACATGATTGAAAAGTCACCACGCGACTCGTGATTTACGCTAGCTTCAAGCACTGCTATGACTTATAACCTTTCATCTCATCTAAATAGGATTAATCTTGAGCATGAGCGTTCGTACTTAGAAATAGTATCTAAAAAAAATAAGGATAGTGAATTTTACTCCTCCACACGAGTTTAACCTCTCGAAAAACTGGCAAGAAGACCTTGATCTGATGTTATTTTCAAAAAAGGTTCTTTCCCGCTTACGTTTAAGTGATCTCAGAATTTAGTTTCTTTTCTAAAAAAAGAGAGAAAAACATCATTGATCAAAGCGAAGCCACTCAGAGATATTTGTGCTTTAAGAGAGAAATTCATCTAACAACTAACAACTAATGTACTGTCAAGATGGAGATGGAAAATGAACAAAACTGTGATGCGTTCAATTCTTTTTCCCTCACCAATAATGTGTATCTACTGCATATACCGTGTGAGCACAGTATTTATCACTGTTTTGTGACAAGAAAAGACAAATAACTAGATCTCTGTGCAACAGCGATGCCACTATGTTCTTCCAAAAATAGAAAAAGATTGTCCACTGCTGTAGTGGACCATTTAGATGGCAGCCTGGGCTGCCTTGGTGTGTCGTTTTGGCTTTGCCACAGAAGGTAAATAGAAGTTCTCTCTTGGCAGGTCTCCTGTTCAAGAGCAACGACCAACGCTGCTCATCTGTCAAAGCAGACATCATTATGCTTTTCATGAACACTTAAATGTCACAAGTCATTTTCTCTTCCTCGTGCCTTGCCAAGTGACCTCATTTTACACCGGCGTGAGAGAAGGTGTCCTCAGCGGTCGGTTAGGGCAGTGTTTTTCAACCTTTTTTGAGCCAAGGTACATTTTTTCATAGAAAAAAACCCCAAGGTACACCACCAACCAAAAATGTTAAACAAATCTGTATCCGCCTATAGTGACATTATAGTTATTCTTATCTCATTCTTATCTTATCCTAAGTGTCGTGAATAGGAATCAAATAAACACAAAAATGTATTTTTTATCATATTTTATATTTCTTCTTTCAAATTGCAATAAACATGTCCACTTCAATATGCAAAATTATATACAAAATCTAGTCATAAGGAATTATTACATGATTACGCCACCAGTCACTAGTACAGGACAGACACTCAAAAATGTGTTTTTGCAGATAATTAATTCCTTATCAAAAAATCTTTTTAGACCAATTAGGTGAAATAGGATGATTTCCTACGGCACACCTGACCATCACTCGCGGCGCACTAGCGTACCGAGGCACGGCGGTTGAAAAACACCGGGTTAGGGCAACCTTCACCCTACCTGGAGCTGGGCTGAATTCTTGCCTCTGCTGTCTGCCACCATCCAACTGCCAGTCACCGCCAACACCAGTCACAACAATCCTCCCCCCACGTCAGCACAGCGAGGCGTAAGAGGAGGGAAAAGGTGACGCTCCCGCTGCTCTTTAGCTCCGTCAAGTGTTTGTTGTTACTCTAATCCATAATCAGGCTTCATCACACATCAGGTCGGGGCCCTCCTGAAAAGGTCGCTTTTATCGCCCGCCTCCGTGGGGCGTCGCCACAGACACGCGTCTTGTTGTGAGCGAGCAAATAAATGCCTTATGTAATTTACGCTTACATGGACTGGAAAAGGTCCGCGGTGAAACGTCGGGCTGTGTCTCCGACACTTTCTGTGGAGTGCTATTAACAATTGTGTGCGGCCCTTGTGTGCGAATGCTGCCTCCCTTTATCAACACCGTGAACCCTGGACCCCAGCAACCATGCATGAGACTCATCGAGAGAAGCAGCTGTTATACACAAAAGGTCACGCGCAGCTTTAGCTCAAAAAACAAAATGAGGGTACAATGTTTTTTTTTGTATGGTTTTGTTCCGACTTTAGAATAAGATGGAAATCATTTGTCAAGTCGGAATATTTTTTGCATTTCCTTACAGCTACAAACTTTCTACAAACTTGCACGTCAAGTTACTGCACACTCCTAAAAGTAGCATGCGGGATATAGATGCACGGGGGGGGGAAATAAGTTTCCTGTTAAAGTAGCTCACACAGCATGTATTGCATCTAAATTACATCACACCGTGCAAGCTTACCACATTATTTCCTGTGTGTCACATAAAAGCCCTAACTGTAACAATTTGGCAATGAAACTATTTTGGTTTTAAACTAGGGATCAAGTTAGGATTACTTTGATGACTTTTTAAAACCCTAAAGTTTGCCCTACAACCTGGAATTTCCATAAATTCCTTCTCTAAGCGGTGTTAATGTCGAGATTTTAGTGTAATACTGCTAAAAGTCAGTCTGAGCCGCAATCCTTTTCAATTTAAGCCAGTGAATCAGGTGTGTGGCTTACACTACAAGAAAAATGCCCTTTGCATGAAATTCCTTGAGAATGGGCTTCAACAGACCCCCTTTGAGACGTTTTAGCCATCAACAGCAGGTTAACACCATGTTCACGACGCACGGCCTGTCACTCCGAATATCCTGACGTCCAGCTGTGCACAGTACTCTCCAAAATCCTTTATTCTAAGCGCACATTATCACCATAGCTCCTCTTGTGTACCTCACGGCACAGTTCCAGAGCTGGGAAAACATGAACACAGGTGTCTGGGCTCATACGGCCCACTTTAGGTCTCTGTTTGCATGCAGGGAATAAGAAAAAAAATAAGATGGAATGTTTGTGCTACCGCTGATGTATTTAAAACACCTCTAAAGAAATATTCATTGATCAAACCGAGGAAGGATGAAAATCAGATATATCGTTGTATATCCGAAGGGAAACTACTGGATGAAACAACAAATTTAACTTCCCACCAGGCTTTGATGTAATTCTATGAATCTAAAATTATACGGGGAAGATTTTCTCTCTATCTCTCTCTCTCTCTTATATATATGTATATCATAGTGCAAGTGAAATATTGTGAAAGAGAAACAATTTCCAATTAAATCTTAATAGAAAATACTGCCGACAAAAGTTGTTGGCTGACATTACTGCAACAAACAGAATTGAGCCATTATGTCATCATAAAAGGTAGTATCCTGCTGTAATAGACATTCGTTTACCCTTACAGTGGGATCATAATTGATAATATGGATTGTTACCATAGTAATACACACAAAACTTGCACACAACTTGAAAACGATGTTCACTCAAATACAAATATACCAATATTTGAGTAAATGCTAAATATTTACACTGAAAAACAGTGCAGACAAAATCACAGTGGTACACTGTAATACATTCAGAAAGAAATTTGGACTACTGGAGCCCAACTAAAAAAAAAAAAGATGGCTGTTCACATTATTCATGCAGAAAAAAAGAGAAAACAAATCAAAGGCAATACAATCTCTATTATAAGAAAGCAACAACAGCACACAGACAGCAGACCCCGCTCTGCTGTTTGCCCCCCCCCCCCCCCACGCGCTTTTTTTCCCTACCCAGTTCCATCGGGCAGTGATAATTCACGTCGGGCCCGCAGCAGCGCTGACATTGTAAGATGAACTGCTCCCAGCTAGATTAATGCCACCAGATGCCAGGCGAGATGCCATATTAATTACCCAGAGATAATGTCAGCACAACCATATGGCAGCTCAACTGGCCATTTAGTTGACAGGGAGAGGTCTTTATAGCGGTGCAAATTTCCTCATCTGCACAGCATCCCGGCCTCGCCGCATTCGCTCCCAACTATACTGTAGCAACTGGAACTACGTATTCATATATGTACGTGGCTATAAAACGTGCAGAAATACTGTATCTTTTATAGAAAAGACTAATCATGGGAAGTCCTGCATGGATAATTTTGACCAGAGACTTTTTCAGCTGTTGTGGATACCCCCTAAAGAATTATACTAGTATATAATTACAGCATTAAGGTTTGTTTGTTTGTAGAAGCGAGAAATATATTGGTTAGAAAGTATAGAAACACAGAGTATAGCTCTAATTGGAAAGCTGTAAAATACCCACCTATAATGTTCAGTTTTGGTTGTTACGTACATTTAACACCCCACAGACTGCAGTGGGTATAGATTCTGAAACGCCAGTAAAATGTATTTAACAGTGTGCGCTTGTTTTCGCTCTCACTGCCGCGCTGACTGTAAAGATCATCAACGATGCGAGCTGGGAATTGACGTCAACGTGAAAAACGGCGGCGGGGACTTTTATCATGATTTACAGTCCTTCCTGTTGTCGTCTCGAGGATCATTCACAAAAGACGGACCCCGCTCGCCAATCCCATCCAACTGGCCCCTTCCACTACCACAGAGGAAACCCACCTACCCCATCCTCCAATCCCCACAAATCCGATTTAATCAGACAACTTGTGCAGTGTGGCTTGAAGTAAGAAAAAGGATAATTAGTAAACAGAGGAGCTACTCGCCAGGCTTCATTGGCATTCGCACCGGGTTACTGTGTCGCATTTAAAATGCAGTCTGATGAAGTCTACAGAATCAAACCATTTGTTACTCCTATTGAGGAGGCTTCAGGCTACTGGCAATTAAATTGGAATTAGCGCTGGGGAATGAGATACGGCAGATTCATACCAAGGAGAGGAGGGAGGCAGGGGTAGGGAAACAGAGAGAGATCTCTGTCTGGATCCAGCTCAGCCTGACAGTGGATCAAATCTGGAAAGGATTTGGTTTCCTTCACGCTTGTTTATTTGCTGTACGACTCCACTTAATATTTTTTACGACCCAAACCCCTGTCCACCCCCCTTACATCTCGGAAAACCGCTCCTTAATAAAAGGAATACTCAGATTAATATACTGCTCTAAAACAAGAGGGAGTCTGAGAGCAAACAATAGTAAAGATAAGTGCATAACTGAGCATAAAAACAAACGAATGGTTTACGATTTATGGACTTCGACGTTTAACGGGCACGTGTGAGGAAGACGAGTAACAAAGAGAAGCCATTTGTCCCTCCACGGCCGACTGGGCGCAGTGGCGCTCAGCGTGGTCAGAGAGCCTGGCAGAGGAAGGGAGAGGAAGATGGAGTAGATGGATAGATGGACAGGTGGGCAGAGGGGAGAGCAGGAGCAGGCAAATGAAGTGGAAATGAGAGGGACCTGCTCCCAAGCTACACAGATGCCCTGAAACACGACAACTGGCTCAGACAGTCAGAGAAAGAGCCATTTTCAGCAAAAAGGGTGGTGTATAACCTGTTGGATGGTAGGGTTTTGATACTTATACCTACCTGAACCGCTATTGTTTTGACATGCAACATACATTATTTTGTGGGTGAACACATTGCTAAATTATAGCACATTTAAAAATGTGTTTTCTGTTTAAAATCACATTTATTTAAAAAAAAACAACAACAAAGATATATATTACTGGCCAACTTAGCATTACTGAGTATTCTGAATTCAAATGTTTGTCATTATTTTCCATTGGTTTCCTTTTGATAATACAAAACACAACAAAAAAAGGTGCTATTAAAATGAAAAACAGTAAGCGTGATTAATATCATTTTCGCTAAGTGTGTGTTTCCACGTGTATTTGTGCCCATCTAAATGCGCGTAGGCTCTCCGATGCTTCATTCTCAAGGTTAAATACAAAGATGCTGTTTCGAGCGAAGTCCATTACTGCAGCAAACCGATGAAAATAAATGACAGCTTTCAGTGGGAGGTTCGAGTATCCCGCAGAGAAATTTGCGCAGCTCAATCATTTGTGTACGCGCTTTTCTCCACGCAGAACGCTCAATTGTGTTTTTACAGATGAAGCACCACGTTGGAGTGCAGACCTATTTTTCTCTTTAACAGAAAATGGAGACATTTTCACTCTAAATATATCAGCGGATCTGTCGGCTGATGTTAATCCCCGTCACCACGATTAATGACACTAAGCTCGGACAAAAAAAACAAAAACAACAACAAACTAAATAAAATATCCTACCCCACTCTATCTAAAAACCTAAAAAAGCACCATATGGTTATATAATGTAGATATCAAAGGTGGATTTTAGCTTCAGATATAAATAGAAAATTAACTTCAAACCCCAGTTCAAATCCAATAACAAATTCACTTTACAGCTGGAGACACGCCGTTTTAAACATTGAAGATTAGGACAGCATTAAATACTTAATGAGTCAGTTAACTTCACACAAAGTGCACAAGAAGCCTAAAAATCTAAATCAGATCAATATTTAGCATGCCACTCTATTGTGATGTCGAGATCAGAGCTCTGGAGGGGCCATATTTCTGCGAGAAGATAGTTCTGAAGAGCTGGGACTGAAAAGAGCTCTTTGTGACTCTAGCTAGATGTTTGAGCACATTGTCATGCACTGCAGAGGGAATCTGGGACAGATCAGATGCCGCTCTTGTTGTTTGATGGATAAGAACACAAACACATCTTCAGTTCTCAAGTCTTGCAGAGTTCTGAGTGCGCTAGATGACAAGGAAGACAAAGGGGGATGATGACCGAGTACAATTACAGCAGTAGAGAAAATGTCAGCCAACTTTGCACCTGCGTGCTGTTTGGACACCTTTAGGGCTCAACTGGCTTAACGATGCAGTTAAATCCAAATCCAAATGTTCAAATGAACCCACTTAAGACAGAAAAAAAACAACACCAATAATACAAATGAAAAAACAAAAAGAAGACTGACAAAAAATGAGGGGTCTGATTATGCGAAACCTACGATCAGTCATTAAAAGACAAAGTTTTATTCAAGATCAGACAGAGAGGTTGTCCAGATATCAATAAAAAATGATGTGGAATGCATGTCTGTGGTGGTACTAAATTAAATTTCCATGTGTTCACAAGCATTTTTATCTTAACTGATGTCCAGTCAAGTACAATACACTAAAAAAGTACAACAGTCTTAAGCATAACTATGTCCAAGTTTGTAAGTTCCGCTACCCCACGGGTCACTTCAGACTGAACAATTATTTTGTTTCAATCTTTTTCTCATCTAACTTTGCTACCTTGTTTCTGCTAAATGCAATCTGTTTATTTCCTAAAACTGCACGGACCGTGCCTAATAAATAGAGATGTTAAATGGATTCTTGGGGTTGTGGGTTTTTCGCACATAATTGTAAATTCTGATTTTTATTCAAGCTTTATCTAAACTTATCACTGCCTGCCATCTGGTTTGTGGGGAGGGTGGACTGGGAATGACTTGGCCAACTACACCAAACCCTGTTAGGTACCCCCCCGCCTCCCCTCCTTCACCCCATGTTCTGCAAAGGAATCTCAAATCTCTCCTCGCCTTTCCAGGACTTATTCTTGTCACTGGCCATCTGGGCAGTGGAGGCCGACAATGTAAAAAGGAAAAAGGGGGCTGGGTGAGGGGAGGTTGCAAACCCACATTAGTCACAGGCTCTTAGGTCCTTCGACCCGTATACTCACACACACGCACACACACACACACACTAAGAGGCTGAAGCCAAAATGACCCCAACTCCCCCTCACTTCAGCTGCTGACATCGTCTTTCCTGCTGGACAAAAGGCTTTTAGCACCTCGCTCTACTGTCCCTAACCTCATCACACACACACACACCCTCGCACACATTCTACACACCTATCATCCTTTGCAACATAGACTTGCTGGACAGGATGGAGTGTTTTTTTTTTTTTTGGTTTTCTCTGACGGCCTGGAAGAAGGGAGAGGAAGGGAGGGGCGGGATAAAAAAGGAGAATGGATGAAGGGTGTTGGAGCAAGTTTAAAAAGTAGAGCAAATCATACATGAATGCTGAGGGGAGAAGCATAGACAAATTGCTGCTGAATTATAAAGGTGTTGGACACAATGGCGATGGCATGCTTCCAGGCCAGCTTAATGTAAGCCTTTTGTTGGGAGTAGCAGAGGATGAGCCCGTGAGCGGAGGTCTGAGAGAAAAGTCAGGGCGCACTACAAGACTTCATTGTTGCATTTAACATATAAACACAAAGTTACTCCCCAGAAGAAACACACAGAACAACATCGACTTTCTTAAACGGCAAAAGTCCACGAGGCCGTGACGTCGCACGGCCTTCTCCAGGAGAGTCACGGTAGAAAACGCAACATTACAAAGAGCGAAAAATGATCCGCAAACGTCACAGGTAATCCTCATCAGATCTGGTGCCACGCAGGAAAAAATGGGCGGGATCAGAAGACCAAAATGAGAACAAACAATTAGCGTTAAGTAAACCCAAAGTGGCTGCAACTGCCACAGCATCACAATAAAAATAAAATGTTCACAACAATTAGCCGGGAAGTCGAGCAATGGGTAGAAAAAAGGGTAAAGAGTAAGAAACAGTAAAGAAAAAAACATCAACACAGAAAAGAAGCATTAATGATAGGGAGTCAAGAAGAAGAAACAAGACAATACTAGTTTTTTCCCCCATGGAGTTAAACTCATATATATATATATATATATATAAAAATAATAAAAAAATAAAGAAAACAACCTGAAGAGAGAATTTTTTCTATTATTTTTCATCTTAAAAAACACTTCTTTAAATCAACTAAATTCACTCATTATCAGGTATAACCTTTTAGCTGGCAAATTAATTCCTCAGCGTGTATATTTAAAAAAAAAAAGCGAAGCATATTTAAAGAACTGTCAAAACAACATCAAAATTGTTCATTGTTTTATTTAAAAGGCCTTGTTTCCACGTAGAAATTAGTGATGTTTGTTGTAAAGTAATAATTAGAATGGCGTTGGCCGTAACGTATAAATGAATTTGTTCTTTTTTACGTGAACATTTCCGTCAAGCAACAGATTCGCATTAGCTTCAAGTGCGGTTGAATCCACTTATAAAATGAGCTCTGATGGGATGTTTTAAAGGCGGAGTTCAGGCAGTCGTGACCTTGGAGCCAAACTGCAAGCAGCCACCATGACTTTGTGGGCTGCAAGAAAAAAGCCTTTATTTATAGTTCAGCAGTGCGTCGATCAAACTCCATCGAGGGGAAGAAGGCAGCCGTCGGAGAGAAGCAGAAAGAGCACAGAAAGGGAGTGTAATACAGTGGTGTGCCTCCATATAACTTAATTCTATTTAGAGGAAATTGATTTTTCTGGGGTGGGGGGTTTTGGGGGTTTGCACACGGTTGTTCACTCTTTCCATTACAGTTGTGATGAAGTCTTGACCTCCTTTCATTCATTCAGATCGTTGCAGGTAGTGGCACACGCTAGATTAGAGGGCTGTTGTGCTATGATGTACTGCCATAATGAAAAAAGAAATTAAACTTTAATGATCCCTTGGGGGTGGGCTCTCTGTGGCAACAAGTAGCAGAAAAGCACGGAACATAAATCTTAAAAAGGAATGCAAACATGGATTTAAGCAGGTCGAAACTCTTTAGACCAACAAACATGCACATTTAAACATTTTCTTTCTTGTTTTATATGCTTATATGCTTATTTTCCTTTCATATATTTAATTGAAAATCTTATCAAAAAGCCCAATTAAAAAAAAAGGGGAGTCTTTGATCAATGCATTAACATTTAAAACTCAATATGATATATGCACGTGCAAACCATTAATCCCTTGAATGTTATTTAAATGCTTTTCCCTGACAGGAGTGCATTTTATTTGAAGTCAAGAGACCAATAAGTCTCTACTTTAAATGCTGGTTAAAGAAAAAAGGACAACAGCAATGATATAGCATAAAAAGTACAATGTTTGAAGCTTTTTATGTTTTAAAAGCACTTTAAAATAAAGCAACCCCCCCAAAAAAAAATAATAATAATTGCTTTCTATATTAATATTGGAATTAAGTTCCATCAACTCAATGTTAAGAAAAAGAGTCATGTAACTGCAAGTGTAAATTCTAATTTTACAAATAAATAAAAATGTGGGAACACATTAAATATAGAATTATTCATATTATAAAATGGTTTTCTACCTTTTTGGAAATAAAAATGTCATTTGATGGCAAATATATATGTCTAAAAATATGATAAACTTACAATTGAATTGAATAGATTATCAATAGATCCTTCCAACTGGTGCAGAAAAATATTCCACAATCTTCCGTAATCTTTATTTGATTCATTATTCTGGTTTTCATCTCATTCTCAAACATGTTACTAATCAGGACAATGCACATACTCATCCTATAAAACCAATAAAATATACTGAACTCTGATATTAAAAGTTATTGTCCATCATCTTGCAAAAGTCCTGCATATGTGCCACTGCATAATCAATTAAAATAAATCAGGAAAATATTCATTCATACAAATCAACTCCTTGGATGTTGCAGACTTTTTAACAACACAGAAATTAAAAAAAGAAGAGAGAGAGAGAGAGAAGACAGTGTAGGCATGCATCTAAATTGTCATTTAACTCCTGTCCTTGTATTTATCACTGGTTAAGTCCAATTATTACTATATCTAGCTTGGACACGTAGTAAATGTGTTGCTTGTATGCGCTGGCAGGTGAGAGCAGAGGAGCCTCATGTTTTCCACATTTATCTGAGAAAATCAAAAGCAGCTGAGAAACTATAAAAGCCTCAAAAGCTTGAAGTAAGAAAACAAGTGTGTGTTCACTGCAAGGGCTGTTAATAACCACCTGTTTGCGCCCACCTGTAATTTCTGTCATACTAAAGACAAAGGGGCATTAAACCTGCACTTGAAATGATCTTTACAGATGCTAATATAATACGGTATAACACTCATAATAACCCGATGTTTAAAATGCACACATCGATACCAAAGTGCAGCACATTTCCATTGTGCCAAGCTGAGCACTCTCAGTCATGATGATCATATTTGGATTCACTGAAGGCAGAAATGAAATCATTACTAAAAGACCATCATCTTAAGCTTCCATCTCTGGAGACAAGTGAGAAGCCCGCTGCCCCAGATTGCTTGGAAATGCAGATAAGAAACGATGCCGCTCCAGAAATTGGTCCTGTAGGACTATTACGTCGGAGAGATTAGCGGATGATAATCATATAATGGCGATGATGGTGCCGGTCGCAACAAAACGGCCTCATAAAGTCGCCTCTGAATAAAGAACAGACAATGTGGGGGGGACTGGGAAGAAAGCAGTAAAGAGTTTTCATTTGAGAGACATCTGTGTGGAAGACTCTACACTGTCTCTGGCCAGTAGGGGGCACTCCTCTGTTTCCACAAAGGCACACTGGTCCCCACTGGAGAGAAACAGGCAAAGGGAGAAGTCCTCACATGACCCCTCAGTTCACAGCAGTTTGACATCAGATAAAAAGCCTCTTATATGGTATAAGTTAAGACTTAACAACCTCGGTGCTCGTCGCTGAGACAGTTAATGGCTCAGAATGGAGATTAGAAAGTAGTTTAGAGGGTCAGGTGTCTGTTAATAAGCATTGGGCTCACTGGGGGGGGTGTGAAGTTTCGTTAAGAATGCCGTTTTAACAGGAAAATGTGGATACAGGCTCAGAATATGCAAAAAAATAGACATGACAACAACAAAAGTTTTATTTATGTCGAGGGGTAGTTTACTATGCTGTCAGAGTCAGATAATTCTACTTGTTTCCAGCCCTTTGTTCTTCTTTGAGGACCCTGAAAACATCACTATGAGGCTAATTAATTCAATCACAACACTTCAAATGCATATCTAAACTCGTGATTAAATGGTAGTTCTAAGTCGTTCCATTTCTTTTTAAGAAAAGAGGAGATCTCTGGTTAACACATGTTTTTTTTTTTTTGTGTCTGGGCTCTTTAAGTAGACTTTCTGGCAACTGAAAACATTAAAAGATGGAACAAACAAGAAGAAGACAACTTAAATCATTGACGGATCAAACTAACAGACTCCTTTAACAGTAAAAGATTAGAAGAATGAATAAAAATGGGATGAAACCAATATAAATTCTATATGATTCCATTGAAAATGTATTGACTTAACAATGAACTACACTAACAGAAAAGAGACAGGCGTTGTATTATGGCACTATTTCTAAGGCTTTGTCCTAGAAAAGAAGGTTTAAAATGCCAAAAGACGAATACCCCAAAAAGTTACTGTGGGATTTCAGTTTTCAGGACCATGTGAGATACACAGACCTTCTTACTAGTCTGATCAATATTCATTGACTGGCAGCAGAGGAACATTTTGAACAGATGAAGGCTTCCCACCATCTTGGAGTTAAAAAAAAAAACAACGTGCCGATTCAAAAGGTGAAGAAACTGGAAAACAATGCAGCCATCTTCCCACCGTCTCTTCCGCATCTCCTAACATCTGCCCCATCATCTCTATCTTTAGTTCTTCCTCTCCCTCTGTGTGTGTCTTCAGGCCATATTTCTCAGTTGTCAGATCCCAGGAAATTATAGTGTGGTGTGGGAAGGAGAGACCACTAACTCCCTGACCCAGACTTGCTGCTATAAATCCACACTTCTTTTCTTTTTTTTTTTTTTTCCGGGGGGTTCTCCCACCTTGACCCTATAGTTTCCTCCGTACATCTGGCCCGCATGTAAAGCGGACAGACACACTCAGCAGCAACACACACCAGACGCAAACACGGCATCTGCTCTCACACTTTGGGTGGGCAGCGGAGAACGCACTTAAAGCTATTATTTCTGACTTTAATAAGACGGAGAAGTGCCTAAGGAGCAAAACACACTCATATTTTATGATCTTGAATCAATCTATCATGAGGGGGAATTATGTGAATGTTTGTCTGACAAATTACTTGATTTATCCAAGTTGCGTATCCAAATTCTTTGGGTCAAATTAGCCGTTTTCCTTCTTGGAATGATTTGGTTAACGTTAAAGAATGCGCAATTTCTATTTTGATAAAGAAAAACCAGAATTTACCCAAAAAATTAGCCCTGACCTGAATGAATTGACCTCACCATGAACAGTTCCTGAACAATCAGAACAACAATGTCTTGTTTAAGGTAAACTCCACATCCATCATGGATTCTTTTGAGGATGAAGACAAACCACCAAAAACATTCATCTTTACACTTAAATCAAATTCTAAAAGAGGCAAACATGCCAATAGATGTGTGTAATCTCACCTGGGCTTGACATTTGGAGTCAACACACTGGTTTTGACTTCTCTTTTCAAACATTTATTTCTGTCAGGTGCCACAGAGGCTGGCACTGACCAAAAATATCGGTTAGGAACTCATTTAAGTACTTTTCTCAATTCAGAGTGCACCATAACACATACATAAACATATACTTTAATTCATTTTCAGACTTGGTTTTCTTTGTCAAAGCTTGAATTTGATTCCATTTCTCTGCCTCGTGTACAGTTGTTTCAGAATTCTGGTCAACAGCATTCCTGTATTATAGGTTTAAGCAAACTGATGTTGCAAACATGTACTAGAACAGAGATGTAAATGTGTTTAAAGACGCCCTGCATACACTTACTGGACAAGCATACAGCACGCTGTTTATCAGTGGAGGAATTCAGATTAAAAACAGGACTGGCTCACACTATTGTTTAAAAGACAGACTTTCTCCTTTTTTCCCCTTCTTCTTCTTTTTTTTCTTTTTTTTTTTTTTACTCTGCTTAGGATTCCTGGCCTTTCACCTGACCCCAGGCCTGAACCGGGAGGGGGGCTGGGGGAGCCGGTTGTTGGCGATGGCGGAGGTTAAAGTGTAATCCTGGTCCTATGACCACAAAGGCTTGGCCCCTGAGGGCCAAGGACCAGTCACATTTTCCGAATTGCAACGTTATCCCTAAGCTAACCCTTCGCACTACATATCACAAGCTTATATCTCAGGGCTCCTCTCTGCTCTAGTGTTAAAGGATTGCCCAATTCAAGAGTTCCAAATGTGCATGACAGAACTTAAAACTTTTCGTCTACGTTCCGAGTCTACTGTGAAATTGTGTCAGCAGAACACACACGCAGAAATCTCTGTCATCATATCAGTGCCCGAGTCCAACCAGTTTCTATCTGTTAACAACAGTAATTGCCAGATAACATCATTACAACCGACACATATTTTCGACCATTCAGATGCTGATTTGTTGCTGCTAGTGTATTGCTAATTGCTAGCCGAAGTAATCTATTAAGGGTGTTTCTCCAACAGCCTGTGTTCTCCATTATCTTTAGTTTTATTCTCTGGAAACCTTAACAAACCCCCTTTTTTAAAAAAGGCACTGCGGCTCGGCCCTGAGCGCCTCTTTGCATTTAAACCTAAAGAATTTGCTTTTTTTTTTTTTTTTTTTTTTTTAAAGAGCAACTTCAGAGGATAGAGAGAAGTGAAGCGAAAGAGAGAAAAGGTTTAATTGACGCCTCACCAATTTTCCCAGGGTGAAGATGAGAGGGAGGGGGGCTGGGGGTAGAAAAGAGGATGGGGGGTGATGTGACACCACTCGCCCGGTATTGCGACTGTACAAAAGGAAGCAGATTTGCAGAAGAGATGACCCCTAACCTCTAAAGCTGCAGAAAGGGTCCTTGGTGGCCCCAGTACCACCCAATCAATCACCTCCTCCAGCCCGCTGGTCAGTCGGACTGTAAGAGGACACCACAGTCCAACATGGCAGACCCACCCCCAAACATTCCTCTGCAGGAAAGCCTTTCTATTTGAATGAGGGTGGGGGCTCAGAAATGAAAGCTCAACTGTTTTCTGTTTCTGTATATAAAAAGGTACCATCCTGTAAAGCATTCTAAAGCATTAGAATTGAGTGTGAGAAAGCGGCAACAATGGTTATATAAACATCTTCATCAGGGAAGTTAAAGAAAAGGAAGACACATGTGAAATAATCAAAGCTTCATTCATTCTTATTTTTAGATGATCTCTATTATTTCAGCGAAAAGATTTGTAATTCCCTGCGGCTGTTTACATAAAACACCTTTGTCCTTGAATTAAATAAATCGTATGTTTCAACCAAAAAAAGGGATGTCAAAATGAGAAAATCGAAAAGAAAAACAGCGCTAAAGAAAACAATAATCATATGTTCAAAGGCTTTTGTTGTGTTAACCTGTTTTTTTTTTTATTTTCATAGTTGCGCATTTATTGAAGTGATAGTGTTGAGGTAAGTGGACTCAGGCAATCTTTATTAAAGGGACTAAAAGCATAAATATAGTATTAGGCAGTGATCTTCTACCACAGCTAATGTAGCCATTTTCATCACCACTACTTTGAATATCTTTATTTTAGAAAAAATAAACTGGTTATTTACTAATTTACTTTATTTTACTAATATAAAATATATATCTAAAAGTATAAATACAAATTTGGCAGTTTTCTATTATTCTTGCGAGAAATATAGTGTTTTTTCTTAACATTCAGCTACTTTCTTTTCTTTTTTCTACTTTTTTTTTCTCTCAGCAACTCCCAGTTTTTCATTATGCTGTTGTGCTGTCGATGTCAAAGTTTCCTAAATAATAATGATGCTCTACAAAGTGTAAAGGTTAGTCAAGGTGAAAATCAAAATGCTGCTCACTGGCTTGTTAAAAATTCTGGCAAATTTGCATTTGCAAGTGAAATTGTGCTTGTGAATAAATAGCATGAACGACGTTTTCTGACAAAAAAATGGACTTACTAGAGAGCAGGAACCGAGAGGTACAGACAACAAAGAAAGATACAGCGGTCACTGATTCTCATCGCTAGGAAATATCATAGAATGATTCAGTGTTTGTACTATCTAAATTAAATCTTCACCTCAACAAGCCCCTTAGATAAAATAATCTATAACCGCCAGTCACTTTTCTAACATTAAATGAATGATTGCATGCAATCGTCTTCCAGTAGGAAACTCTTTGATGTAAAAAAAACCCCATAATAATACAATTCTGTAAAGATTCCATGACAAAACTAATATAATCATTCCAGGAAAATGAAAAGAAAATTACATAAAGGACTGAAATTTCCTGCTCCTCTCGGAAATCAGTGGATTTTTCCAAAAGGGCTTGCCAGGGTTACAAAACAAAACATTTTTTACTTGTTGAACCGGTTTAAGACAGATCAAATTCACACCTATTATAAGTCAACTGTGACACCCAGGACTGAAACTTTGATTTGGTTTAAAGATGACAGCACTGGGTAATTAAACATGCCTCTCTACCTCCTTTGGTCCTTCTTAATGTGTGAATTTTTCAATGGAGTCACAAGAATTTTGCTTGGCAAAAAAACGAAAAAAAGATAGGTTTGGCAGGTTTTTGGTAAAAGCAACTGAACAGTTGTTCAGCTCAAGGCAGCATCATGTAAACAATGTGAATTATTTCCCACTATGGCAGCTGAAATGGCTGTTTTCATTTTCATAGAAAGTGGCAACTAATGCAGAACACATGACACCGGGGTCAACGGCGACTTAGATCAAAGCACACAAGGTAAAAGACCTTTTTCTCCCAAACAGCGTGAGCAAGCTGTTTGATTTGTGCAAAAATGTGGTCTAACAAGGTGTTAGCAGTCAACTGCTGAGTCACTCCTCACAGGACACATAAGGAAAAGGATGGGGAGCTCAGGAACCACAAATGAACAATGAAAGAAAATGAGAAACATTTTGACCTAACTCAGTTTTTCTTCACTCTTTCTGTGTCCAAATTAACACTGAACTACTTTTTTTTTCTTACTTTCCCCACCTCACAGAGCTTATCTGGCATCCTCTAGTTTTTTTTTTGCACCCAGTTGCAAAGGACCGACCAGGTGCCATCTATCAAAACAATCTTCTCTCAAAGGGAAACCTGCTATTAACTGATAAGACTCTGCCCCCAGTATGGTGTAATGGGTCCCACTTGAGTTCCTCTTTGGAGTATTGTCCTGGCAGGCCACCTCCAAGACAAACCCGACGCAGTGACGGCTCTCTGTCTCAGCTCTCCCCGTCTTAAAGTGTGGCCATTGCTCCACACCACTGTTTTTATCTGGAAATTAGGCCAAGTGCTTTGGAAACTTTATTCCTCTGCACCAGATCCTCATTCCTCAGTGAAGTGGATGCTCCCAATTATAGATTGATATGAATTTACATTTCTATATACATTATAACATGAAAAAGGGTTCAAATAAGCAGCTACTACCCAAAATTCTTGACACTGAATTAAACTTTTTACTGGTTGTAAACTGTAGACTATGTTTAAGGGGCTATACATATATTTAGTACTATGATTATATGTTCTGGGCATAGAAACAATGATATAGTTATTGTCTAAAAAGATTTTTAAACCCTCTGGAAAGCCACTGACCTTCCACATGCATTAAGACATGATATCATGTTACATGAAAAGACAGTTCTTGATTACAGTAGACTATAGTAACTCAATTGAAAATATTATTTTCATCCCACTACATTTATCTTAAGAGCTTTTATGCAGAACTGTTTGCTGACCATAAATCCTGTTATATTATCACAGCAGTTATTATAAAGTATTTAAAAACAGGTTTCAAAGAACGTAAAGTGGAAATATTCAAAAAGGCTTCAATGCTGGAGGTATTAATTAATCAATCTGATTCTATTACATATGTAGATATGAAATGGTCCACCCAGCATGATAAGCATTTTAAGTATCTTTATTTGAAAGTTGTAGTATTTTAACTTCATTATAAATTCTGCTGAATAGTATTTTTAAAAAGCCTTTAAAAAGGCAAAAACTTTGAATATAATCTTAAAGCAATTCAATAATTAAAAGGGAGTCCTTTTCTGAGTGTAGGCGAAGTAAATTGCACATCTTTAGCACCTTAAAAACACCCCATTAGGGGAACTCAAAATGAAAATCCCATGAATCGTTTTGTAATTTGTAACCAAAACGTGAACTATAGCCCAATTCTAACAATGACAAAATAAAAAAACTGGCCTGAAATGACTGAACTTCTGGGTTTACCACAAAATAGAAGATACAACTGTAAATCCATTTAAAAATTAAACAGTTAATTAAGTCCCCAGTAGGAATCAATAGGATATTATATAGGAAGGAACACAAAGGAAGCACAGACATACAAAATTCCTCCTAAAGAATAAATATTTTGACTATCTTATGTTAAAAAGGACCAAATCTGGAAATGAGGGAACCCCTTTCCTCCTCTTAAGACTATTCTATTTTCATTAAAGCTATACACAGGAAGGCTGCCAAAATGACCCATCAGAGATTGACGGGGGTTAAGCTCCCATAATCAATATGACACTGCTAAGTGCCCTTTGATTGAGCTGCACGCAGTGTAAAAGGACATTTCTGTGTGCCCAGCTGCTCTTGCTACTAAGAAATGCAGCATTTTTCCAAGGCTAAACGGTCTTCTGAATGTCATTGTCACGGGTACATTAACTTTTATATGAGTCTGAGAGACAGACTTTGAGTGAGGATGAACGACCATTTTCATTAGCACGGCTGCTCGGGACCATTAAGGGTGCTGTCAGACGGACAGGGACGGAAATGGTTTGCATCGGGTGCACAAGCAAAGGGCTGGAGAGCTCATTTCTTCTCTTAGGGTGTACCTCAAAGACCCGGTGAGGGAAAGGGAGTGGCTAAATGTGCCGGTGTGAAACTTTGTGTCACCAGGCAACTGGATCTGATGGTTTCTTTGTTCGGGGTGAAAGGTTGGAAGCACTCTTGCTAATCTCCTTGCTTCACAATTAAGGAACACAGGAGAGCTGCTCGAACCTCTTCTCTCTCAAACAACAACAACAAAAAGAAAAAGGCTTGAGAGACTCCTCCATTGTCCCCTCCTCCTCAGACCCTGCTTCCCCCCCCCAACCACCCCCCCCCCCCCCATCCACTCTCTCGACGCTAATCGAAAGGTATTTGCACTGTAAATTAAAAGGGCCCTTGCGCGTTGCTGGTTTAACACTGATGTGCTCGCCTAAGATGTCCACAAACAGTTCCAATCTAATTACAGAGGGAGATTTACTTCAAATAACACTGTGGACAAAAGAACCCCGGCCATTGTTGACGCGGGTCCAGTGTTTCGCATCTCTTTCTCTCACTCACTCTCTTGGGTGAATCCTTTTCTATACAAAGTCCTCGTCTTGCCAAGGTTAAAATGCGATGGGATATCTGAAAGTAGGGAACCTCGTGACAAAAGGATCCTTTTTATTCCCTAGGCAGCGAGGGCCTTAGCTGATTTCCACTGTTCTGTCCCTCGCCTTATCTCTTTCTTTTTTTATTTCTCTTAACCAAGCAGATCTCAAACAAAGCCGCAGCGTCTGACATGCAAATGTAATGGGAGAATAGGGGTATCCAGGGGAGTTAAGATCGTCCGACAACAGGACACTCTCACCGGGGTTGCATTGTGACGTACAGCTAAGACACATCCTCGGGGTCGACAGAGGGAGGTAGGGGATGGAGGATATTGGCTGGCCAGATTTGCAGCGTGTCCTGCTGACTTCCATTTTATGGCCCGTGAATCCCAGAGCCCTCTGGGAGTCTATAATCCGCCCCCACCGCCTACCCTCCCGCGACACATACCACATCATTTTATTGGATGTGTGGCTTGCTGTCCGTGGTTTACAATGATCCATCCATGCGGGGATTCTCTCGCGGCGACACTGTTGCATTGCTACGGACATCCCAATTTGGTACTGGATCCCACCCACCCACTCCCCCAACTCATAAAAATACAACCTCCCCGCTCTGACATGCCGTTGTCCCATAGTTTCCTGTGGAGATGCCTCAATGCGACCATGGCCACCATGACACTAAGCCTTGAAACTGAGGCTCCCCAGTGCCAGGGCCCAGTTGGGTATTTCCCAATGAATAAAGCTTGGTGCGGGGAGACGTACCAGTGCCACCTCTCATTTACACATTTTATCTCATTCACACACGAGCCGCACATCCTTTATTCCCGTTTATTCGCAGGCTGCTGTGCGTAACACTTGCGGCCGTGGCGGGCGATTACAACAGAGTGCTCACACTACAGCCAGGCTCGGTATCCATCAGCAACAAACCCAGGATCCCCCTCCGCCTGGAAAAACTCATTTAGATCTTATCTGGGGAAAAATTTGTTTGCCGAGGGAGAAGGAGGAGGGTTAGCAGCCGAAGTGACTGTAGTCCAGCTAGAGTCGTTTGATTTAATTTAGCCTGTGATAGTGTCTCCGACCACTTGTAGTCTGCAAGGTATAAAGAGTGAGTACTACAGAGGGGGGAAATGGAGGGAAGCAACACGAAAGAGGCATTCATTTAAAAATAATTGAGTAAAGTACATTGTGACTATTCTAAAAGACATCCCTACAGTAATGTAACCCACTTTAGTAAATACATGCAAGCTAATAACATCCACATACATATCTGATAATCTATTCCGATTATCAAATATGAAACTAATTTTGACAGATATATGATCTGTTGAAATTGTTAATGTACTAAAAGCACAAGGACCATTAAAAGGATGCTTGATACAGCAACTAAAATGGCAAACTGCCATTCAATACACAGAATGCTATTTAGTATGAATGCATTGGAGGTTATACAACTAGATCTCTGTCATGCATAGTGAATGCACCACATGATACATTACACATAGTGGCCCACAATGCCCCATGTGAGCTCTCTGAGCAGCCAGACAGACATTCAGATGCTTAATCTCTCCAGGACTGTGGACAGCTTGCTCAATTATGAGTGGGATGCTGAAACGACAAGCATGAGCATGGTGCTAATCAGCGTTTTGACTCGCCAGATGACAGCAACAGGAAGCCCGACACGCTAACGCTTTGTCTTTAGAAGTCATAATGCTAATGCACATCTGCCCGTGAGTTGAGACCGGCGTAGAAGGGGAGAATTACTAATAACTGTGGCAAAATTCTCGTTACGGTGCTCATTTCATTCAGAACAGATGAGACTTACAAGTGATCAGTAGGTTGAGGGGTATAACGGTCACATTTGGTTGTTAGCTTGTTCATTATGGATATGTGTGATTTTCAGTGTATCAGCAACACATGTGCTACACTGCCTGCCTGGGCTGGAAGAATATTTGCTTTTCTTATCGCTGCCCTAATGCTCACTGACAACTTAATAACATCACAATTAACTAAATGCTAAACAGATGCCAGAGCCGGCCTAATGTGATTGAGACAATCGGCACTTTTGACGTGACCCCTGTGTAGTGCTGCCATTGGCCTAATTTGCTTGAGTGACATGAGCGGACTGTGTGCGTGCGTGTGTTTTCTGTGTGTTTGTGTTCGAGGTGAGCGATTGTGTGAGGCCACCACTGTGAACAATTTACAGGGAGGAAAAAGACAAAGACACCCGAAATAACGTGACGAGAGAGCCCCTTCTTTCTGACCATAAGAGCCTTGTTGTACCCCTTCCCCTCCTCTTTTTCTTTCTGTCAATCCTCCTATCCTACCCCCCCCCCCCCAGCCTCCCCCTCCCTTTCCAGTCTTCTCTCTTCAGCCAAACTATTTCTGGCTTGAGAAAAGAAAGTGTTTACTCTGCGGCTGAGGCCTGCTGGAATCATGCTGCGTTCCCACTGGCTAAACCCACTATTGCCACTCCATGGTTTGCATATTTTCCCTGCATTACAAGACGTTAAAAAAGGACAGAGGGAGATAAAACAAGCGAGAGAGAAAAAGATGAGAGTGAGAGCCTCCCCTCTCTATTATACGTGGATTTTCTCGAGCACTGCCGTGTGTATGTGTGTGTGTGTGTGTACACACAGAGATGATTCATGTATAAACAGGAACACCAACAGCCAGACAACAAATTCTTCCAAGGCTTGTGGACTCCAAACTAATTTCAACAGAAGTCACATGGGAGAAGCAGTCCCTGTTGTTTCTAGTGCTACTTACAGCTCTGACTGAATAACAGGCAACTGCTCAGTCTGCGGCCTTAATTTAGCGGCCGAATGTGCAGATTTCAGTGGAAATGATAAAGTCTGTAGCAGTAGATATACAGCCCTGCGTATGCCAACACAGCCTGTAAAATGCATGAATCTTAGTAGAGAAATCTGCATTTCTTTACCTCTGCGGACGGACAAAAAAAGCCCCTTTAACTTCAATTTATGGCTTACTCTATTGTTTGTGAGCCCCTTTTTCTCTGTACATATTCTGACCTTTTACGTTTCAGCACCACGCTGCACTTACATCAAACTGAGTGCTTGTTTGGCCAGTTTACCAATAAAACACTGGAGCTATAAATTACGGTGGAAACCAAAACCATCCGCAGGAGGAAAAAAAAAGGAGAAGAAAAGAAAAAAGGGAAAGCTCGCCATCAGAAGCACAAGAGATGAACGCTGGAGGAGAGAAAATTATCAACCGAGGGCTCAAAACAGTCCTGTGCAGATTTTGGCAGGGAGAGGCTTTACTGGAAATGAAGACTGAAAATGACACGTTGGATCTAGCCATGTTTAAATATGTGGAAGGGTTTCACAATGTGAGATTACAGCATGCGACAACTTTTGCTTTTAAATGGCTATAGAAACTGTTTACAGCTCATCATAAAAGGGAAATGGTGACCTCAGCCTCTGTACCCATTTGCATCTCTGGGAAATTCATTTTTTTATATTTCTCAGATTTAAAACACAGTATGCATTTATAATGACATTGAGTCGTAAAAAGATTTTTAAATTTGATTAAAAAACACATCATGCAATGTCTTCCTCTCTATTTTTCTATGTATTTTTTATGCATTGTTCTTTATTCAAATAAAACAGAGAAACTTGCAGATAGTTGAGGAGCTGCTATCATATCGTGTGATATCTTAAATAAAATCTGATAAATTAACATTGAAAAACATTAAAATAAAATTGCGCAAAGAGGTATTTGATTTGATTTTTCAAAATCTGTCCTTACAGCCATATGATAAGAATGTTGCTTCAAATGTTTTGAATTTTCTTTACTTGGTATGCTGCTAGCTGCACATGGCCAGGTCTTAAAAAAAGATTAGTCTCCGCGTCCAAAAGCTGGAGGACAGAGACAGAGTGTGTAATAACAGCTCAACAACTCCAAATGTTTTTCCTTTAAGGATGAGTGCTTCGTGAAAGCCAGACAGACTGTGTTCTTTGCTTACAAAAGCCCCGCGGTGAGCCCCAGTTTAGACGGAAGACGACTCTGATGCCACGCCATCCGATTTGGGGGAGAAAAAAAATGCGAGGAAAATTAGTCGTCTGTAGATGTAATGAAACTCACAAGTGACTTAAACTCCCTGAACACGGGCATTCCTGGATATGTTTCTGAGCGTGCGTTGCACAATGGTGCTAAAGAAGGCGATAGTTGGCAGAGGGTGCTTGTGCATGTGTATCTGCGCGAGTAAAGAAAGCCACATGATGTTTTGCTGCTAGTTACCCTGGCATCCAGACCAGTCCTGCCCCAAACCCCTCTCACTATACAGAGGAGCTTGTTCTTTTATGATGACAAGTTCAAGACAGCCTCTATATACTCCAAACTATTTTGTCATTTCAGATAAACACTTCCTAGCTCCACCTCATACGAGAGTTTCTGAATAACAGAGGTGTGCAGAAGGAGCCTTTTTTTTTTTTTTTAATTTTGACAGCGCCAGAAGACAAGTGAGAAAGAGGTTGAGTCAGACTGCAGCTGATCGGTCAGTGGAGAAAAAAAACAACAATAGCTCCCATTCAGCGAGGCAAGAAACAGCCACAGAAGCCAAATATTGTCATCGGAGAACATTAGCCAAGGGCTGAAACTCAGCCAACAGGCGGGCAAAGATCAAATATGGGTGTGATGGCCTGTAGTAACCCCCTGCCTCCAACACATACCTGCTCCTGTGAGCCTTGTGAGGTGCAGACCCATTTATGGCATTAAAAAAATCCTTACTTGTTAAGTTTTAAGCTCAAACTCACCATTTAAAATCCTTCTAAATCTTCCATCTGATGTGGGTTCTTACAGAGACATTAAAATTAACGCACTTCAAACACGAAGGCCACTCCTTCAATCAGTATTAAGAATTCAAAAGATGCAGATGCAGAATCTGTTATATGGGTTGAAACACTCATTTTGATACGCGAAAAACACGACTTGCACACCTTAAACTTAAAGTGAGCGACAAAACTTGGGTCTCCATCCCTCACACTGATAATTCAATCTATGCTAAAAACAGAGCAGCTAGCTAAAAACAATCACAGTTGGACTTAGTGCACAAATAAAAATGGTATATCAATGTACATACACACGCATACACTTATAAACACAGTGCAGCAGTGTACAAAAGGGCAAAAAGGTTTAATTTTAAAACCACCAATGATAAAAAAGAACTTTACTTTGTTTTAATATCAAAGCTTTCAGGTACAATATATGTATGTAACTTGAAAGCCAATATAAACAGGATTACCTTTTTACATTAAAACTGGAGGCGACTAATGAGAGTAATGAGAGGTCTCTGTGTCAGCCAGGGGTTGTAAAATGTCAAGGATTTCACTTGAGAGCACGCAAAGAAGCAGGAGCGCGGCAGCTGCAATGCCACTAAAAACAGAAAACCCGAAACCGTGAATCGGGCGGCGAGGTCAAAATGGCTCGTCACGTTTTACCCCCGGGCCCATTTTTCAAACGCGGGACCTCGACGTAGAGATGATTACCACACTATTACTGCTGCTGCTCCAGTTGTCTGGCAGGAAGACAGGTCTGGCCCTGGCGGTGATCCCCCCC
>JABUIW010000027.1:2793353-2812369 GCA_013363375.1 Menidia beryllina | reverse complement strand
AAAAATGGCTTGTGAGGTTTTGCAACCGCGGTGACATTAGGGAACGGCCTGTACTGTAATAATAAGCCCGACCAAAAGCAGAAATGACACGGACCGTCCATGACAGACTGTGCCTGCCAGTTGAGTGCTTATGCAACAAGTTATGCAAAAGATGGTACACTGCACCAGTAAGCGTGACTAGATCATAAGCCACTGTAATGCAACCTATAAAGTCTGCACATCCTGGATTAATCCTGAGTATCACAAGATATATTTCCACTGAGGTGCTTTAGACAAAAACAGGCCGAGTTGTTGAGCAATGCTTCATAATTGACTGCATATTCAAGAGCCATCATTTTCAGTGTGAGAGCATGACATGCTAATGTCAAATGCACAGATGAGCATATGGCTGAATTAGCCGGCAAAGCATCCACTTAACCTTTACAGAGCAAGACATGTAGATGAGATGTAGACAGACTCCCACCAACTCCCCCCGCCGAGGCGCTTCATTTGCATTAATCACAAAGTGCCACGGTTGTTTTTTTTTTGTTTTTTTTTTTACTTCTACCTCATAATTTTTGCATCTGTTATTATATTTCAGGGTACTCCAGCTGCTCAGCGAAGCTTTCCCGGGCTCCTTCCGTCTATTGATTATATCTCATTGGCTTTCCCCTGCAGAAATCGCATGGGACTATTTTCTAACCACACAAGTTGAATGTCATTTCTGTCACGTGCAAATTGAAGATTTACACCGCTGGTCAAAGTTAATTCACATTTGTTTTCTTAGGGACAAAAAAAAAAACACAAAAAAAAAACACGGGATGCATGTCCAGGCTATAATACCACTGACAAGCGCCGTTGTTCGCAAGACGGAGAATGGATAGTATGAACTTCACATTCTTCCACAACAACAAAATTGTAGATTCAACTCATATGATGCCATTCAAGCGAGTCATTGGAGACACCATATAAACAACTTAACATCGTGCTCGCTGCTATTCAGTATAGTCAGCTGAAGCAAAACGCATGCCAAAAACCCATGAACTGGCAACACTAACCAGATAGCAATACGTTGCCATCTTGTATATGTTGCTATCTTGTACATGCAAAGGTGTGTGGCATACTTCAGAAATGTATGAATAAAACGCAAACCAATATTTCAAGATTTGCATGATCACTTAAAATTCCTTTGAACTCTTGGAAAAAAACCAACAGCCCTAATAAATAACAGTGGCTGGCTGGGGGTGTGAAGAAGAATACATTCATTGCTAGTACTTCCTGAAGAGGTCCCGTAAATGTAAGGAGTTTACAGTGATCTTGCATGAATTTCAGTCCCTAATCAATAGCAGCAAAAAATATTCAGTGTACAGACCGATTAACTGTTGATTACTTGATTACTATAAATAATGACTGGGCCTTACAGACACTGTAACCAGTCTTCTGGGAGGCCAAGAGGCGTGTGCTAAATGGGCCGGGGATAGGATTTTAGTGCAGGGCATGCCCCTGCTTGTGGCACGGGGACATAAATTATCGGGGAAATGCCTGCATGGTGCCTGGCTTCAAGGAGAAAATGAGCTGCGTGAGGTCACCGTGGGGCAAAAGGGGGCGGAACAGTGCGAGCGCAAGAATTCAGGGTGCACACAGCCGGGCAGCCACCCAGCCAGATGCCCGTCACTCTAGTTAGTCGGCTAAGTGCTAACAAGGGGCCCTCGGCCCGGTTACAGACTCCATCAGCCATTTTCAGTGCCAAATTAAAGTGATAAATCTTGAGGCCCCTTTGATCACAAGAGGGGGAACTTGTTACTTTGGAAAGACGGGGCGAGAGGGTTGGTGGGGATTCAGGCCGTTCTTACTATGTTTGCTTTCAATAACAAAAAAAGTCTCATTCCACGTTAGACCGTGAAGGTAAATAAAGACATGAAAACTGAAATGATCATTTCGAGGAAATAAAACATGTTCGCAAACCACAAAACATCAAACTAGAATAATAAAGACGGAAACCTCAAATGAGTGGGCTTGCAAGGTCTAATCTGCAAGTGGGTATCCTGAGTCATTGCCACAGATTTAGCTCTTAGCTGACATAATAAAAATTGCAAAATGATGGTTGACTTAGTGTGTGCGTGTGTTTAGAGGAAGGGGATGGTGATCAGGTGCCACATGCCACCGAAGCCACTTCCCTTTTTTCGCTTCCCTCTCTTAACGATTGCACAACTGCTGTTGCAGTGGGCTCAGTAATTTCAAAAAGGGCTTTAAAGAAGAACAAGTGAGAGAGGACTCTCTGCCACTAAGGCAAACACCCTTACAAAACCCCGCAAAAAGCCTACATTAATCTCACAGGTCATGCCTCACCTTGATAAAAGAGATCTTCCTTAATATGGTGCCATATCCGAAAATACCCACTTTTAAAACTTGGACTGGCACCTGTTTTAATCAATGGTACCATTTCAGCTGCAGCTTTAAGAGTCACTTTTAGGTTTATGAAGAAACAGGATGCTGACTTCCTGGATGTAATTTGATTAAACATGATAATGAAGTGGTCTTATATAAATTTATCTTAAAACAATTTTGTGATGATGTGGTGATATGCAGCCTTTCCTTTCAGTATTTTAGCAAACGTTGATATTTTAAACTAGCAAGATCTGGCTTTAAATATGAAATAGTGAAAAAGGTAAAAGTGTTTCTGCAGATCACAAATCTTTTGATGTTATAATATTACATTTTAAGGAAACAGTCAAGAAAAGTAAGAGGTGGAGCCAACATTATGTTTTAAGAAAAAAAAATCTGGATTTCTTAGTCATGTGAAACGCTATGTTGGGATTATTTAAGAGTATTTTAGTTAAAAACTGTTGTGGGCTTCCCTTGACAGAGGCAACATTTCACTACAGGGAAATGGGGATGATTCTGGATTAGCCCACACCTTGACCTTAATTTCCCCATTTATATTAAGTTCTCATTCCCCAATTTCCCTTGATAATGTGACGACAGGACTGTGTGTCATTAAACTTATGCCACACCACTGACAGATGAAGATGGAGAAAAAGAGACAAGCAACCTTGATGCCAACTTGGGTATTTGTGGGAGTGATTAATGTATTTGGGTGCAACGCCTCACACCATCGCCATGCTGGCGTCATCCAGTTCCGTGATATGACCTCATAATGCCGCCATTCAGAAGCTCTTGCAGTTATACACAGGCTTCGTTTGTTGTGAGGATAGTCCTTCTTTTCCTAACCTCTTGAAGAAGATCAATATATGCATATATGTTACTTCACAGACAGTCAGACGAATCGCTGTCGTCTCAGGCTACTTTCTTTCGCAGGTAGGAGATATAGCGTATACTTAGTGTGCAACAGATGCCACCTCTTGGGAATCACAGTCTAAACAGAATCTTTCATCAAAGACGAATGCAGAATGAAACATCAGAGTTACTGAGGCTTTCCTTATAGCAGAACACAAAATCTAGGCCACTGTGTTGACATGCAAATTGAATGCTTCATCCTGCATGGAAGATAAAGGATAACTTGTTTGGTTCTTCTTTGATAACAAATCTTTTTTTTTTGGATCAATGAAGAAACAGCGGTCATGCAAACTGTGACAAATACATGAGTCAATAATCAGTAAGTGTCATATGTCTGCTTGCATTAGATGCAACACAACTATTTAGCATCTGTTAGACAGAAAACACATCTAAGAGACTATATTGAAGGGGAATATTACTATATACTCTACAGCAATAGAGCAGGTATGATCCATGAGACTAATATTAACAATACTACATGACCACAAAGAAGTGTTTCGGTATCAAATTTGAATTTTTTAATCTAAAGGTTTGGAAAAGCAGAGGATATAGTCTGTACAATTCTGACAATTTATCATTGAAATGTATCCGACAACAGTAATTCTCCCACAAATGGGATTTCCATCGTGCTTCAATAACTACCCCTAGCAAAAGAATTCTCATCACACATTTCTTCTTAAATGAACAAGCCACGGTGACCTGCAAAGTATGTTTAATTTTACCGCTACGGGAATTATTGCAAATACTGGAGGACCAATAGGAAACCTCATAAGGCTTGAATTCAAATTAGCTAGGTGATTTTTTTTGGCCCAGACATGAATGCATGCAGGTTGGTTTGACACTATAAGAGGTGAAGGCTTGATTTGACTCTAACCTGTGCTGTGCATGTACAGTAGAATACACTGTACGTGCACACATTTCTGCTGGAAGTGGCTGCATCATCTGTCCTCAGGAGTCAGGGAGGCTAACTGGCAAATTAAAAAGGCTAATTATAGTGCACCCGTCGATGGCTGACCAATATCCCACTCGGTGGTTTTTGACAGTGTAAACAGGACGGCAGAGAGGCAGATTATGAAGACAGAATGACAGCGTGTGTGTGTGTGTGAGTGTGTGTTTGTGGGTCTGTATGTGTGTAAAGGAGGGAGGGAGCAGACAAGAGCAGTCACCAACAACAACACTGCCTGGCTGTTCACTGAGCCTACATAAATTGCTTATGTAAGAAAGTACTCACAGTACCAAAAAACAGCAAAAATCCATATACACACACACACACGCAGACAACCCCCACTCCTCATCCCTCCCAGCCCGTTTCCCCTGCTCATACACAGACATTTTGGCTGAACTCCTCATGTGAGGACATTGACTTATTTATTCCCACAGTCATAAAAAAAAAGACTAAAAAAGACAAAAAGAACTGCCTCCGCCAGATTAACAACTTTAACCTTCACTGTAAATTAATAAGGGAAAGAATGAACAATATAACAATTAAATATCACATGAAGCACTTATTTGTGGAGTTTAAAGGTCCATCTGGTGCACATGCGAAGGGCAAATTAACGGGAACGCGCACAGACACAGCATGCCGTCAGAACAATGAGTACAACCCCCCCCCCCACCCCACCTTCAGCTGTGTAACCAGCTCTGCCGTACAGTTTTATTTACACCAGCTTCTTATCAGCGGTACGGCAGCACAGAGGCTGCCTGTTGGAAAAAGGACAGGCCGCGGTACTGCCTGTTCCCTGTAGTGGAGTAGGTGTACGCCGCCATGCTCTCAGCACGTTTTCATCGAGCCTCGGGAAAAAAAGTCTGGGCCCCGAGCCCAGGCTGCCACACCAAATAACAAAACACGCTCGTCCGCAGACACGCAGAAGATGGACGAGGTTGAAATAAGGCACCGCGAACACATTATGACACAGGTTATCATTTTGACAGCCGCTTTATTATGCAAGTTAGCAAATATATGTTTTTAGCGGGGATATATCATAATGTCTTCCAGAAAAAAAAGTGATAAATGCCAACACATTAGAAGTTGTGGGTGATTAAACCATCACCCACAACCATTGCGGAATGTGAGCTATTTACAGTGGTGTGGACAGGTTTATGTGATTTAAAAATGACTACAGTGACCCAAAAATTCAGCAAGACATTGGAAGTAGGCACACAGTGAAGTGACCCACTGTGTGGTAATCACCTGAAGCCTTATGCTCCTATGGCTGTCACCTTCTTGGTTTGTTTGGAGGCAGAAGTTACCACATTTGGGCAATGGGTTGGACCTAGTAAGTGAAACTATACCCATGACATGGGCTTTTTGTCAAATCTGCATAAAAGATGGTTTGAATGGACCTTTTTTGGTTCAAAGTCCAATAGGAAAGGGAGAAAAAGCAAAAGCATAATTTGTATCCGGTTGAGTTTTTCCATTGCTGCCATGAAGACTTTTTATTGACACTTATTATGAAAAGCCGACCCAGCTGCAAGACGTTTGTCGCAAGGCAAAAAATGTAGAAATATCATCCAAACCAAAGACAGTCACCTATATGCGGTCAGGTGATCAGGTAGCTATCTAATATAATAAAAAAGCCCTCTGTTACTTTCTGTGCCTTAGCAGCTACAGATGGAAATAAAACTGTAACATATAAATGATATTCCACGAACTATGAAGCATGTGCTTACAAATATCGGTGACTCACGCAGGCAGAAATGACTTTATGGTGCGAGTAAACACCGAGATATAGATAAGAGCGGGATGGCGGTGGGGGGGGGGGGGGTGGACAAGCCATCAGGAGTGCAGCCACATGTTTGTTCCTGATGATATTGTTATCGACGCAAAGGGAGGAAAAAAAAAAAGAAATCAAAGGGAAGCGAGGGAGCGCGAGGAAGAGGGAGGGAGAGAAAAAAGGAAGAAGCAGATGAAGACAGAGAATATTCAGGTCGCATTTGACAGCTTTACGGTCTGTTGCGCCGAATGGGATGTCTGGGGACGTGGCAAAGCAGACAAATATTGACTTGCAGAGCGTTCACATGCACACACGTACGCACACAGACACTCGTACCTACACGCACACACAACCGCACGCACACTAGACACTTAAACACGAAGCCTCCGAATCCAGGACCCCCACCTCTTTCAAAATGGATGAGCTCACATTGCAACATCATTCACCATCGTTTTTTTGGGTAGTTTTTTTTTTTTTTTGTCGAACTCAACCTCTTAATCCATTTTGTCTGCAAACCAATTTGTTTGTCCAGTAGGTCAGAGACAGTTCCCTGCCCTCACTGTTCCCTGCTCTCTTCCACTGTTTATTTCTCTCTGCCTCACTTTCCCTGAATGACGGAGCCATTTCCAGAGCTTTTGCCCCCTGGGATATCGAGGGCATCTCAGTCCATGTAGCTAGCCCTCCTGCCCCCTCCTTTGCAGCATTAGCTTCTTCACTTCTGTCGCTTTTCATTCCTCTTTTAAAAAATGTTGTTTTTTTTAGCAATGCTCCACACAGAGTTTTTTGAGACAGATGAGCATAGACAAATATGCATCATTTAGAATTTTATCAACTAATTGCTAAACATTCCTATGAGTTTACCTTCATTTCTAATCTAATCAATTAATCTCTTCCTTTCTTTATACTTTATTGTTGGTTATAGAATTGTTAGTTATTGTCAGTTTTATTCAGACCAGCACTGATGGACTAACTTGACAAATATATAAGGAATTGCCCAAAATAACAAATGAGATGATTTCTTGACTTTTAGTGCTCGTTGGTTTTTAACTGAAATGCCATAAAGGCCAGTCTCCAAGAAAAAGTTTACCGTTGTGCGATAGTTTGTGTTTGCGATGCCCAGTGGCCTGGCATAAATCTGTCGGGCAGCATCGTATACTTGTGTCTGCGAGGCGATGATTGTGCACCGCTGGAGATGATGTGTGAAATAAAGAAAGCACGATCGAGGTTGTAAAATCTCGCAATATTCCCACAGACATGTGAGCACTGTTCAGTTACGGTATTTGTTCTAGTACGGCCAGACTCTGACCAGACATGTTAAAAAGGACCCTGCCCTCTCCAAACGCAGGCCTTTACACGTCTGCCTGTTGAGTTGAAAGGTGCCACGTCATTCTTTTGCCGCCAAACCTCCTCCGATACCAAAGACGAGTGAAGAAAATGACGTTTTTGCATGATCAGTGTCCTCTTGGTCAATCTATCCGCCAAAATCCTATATTTTCTTAGGGTTCACGTTGTGTTTATATTCTTATTCTTTGCTTATTTTTGCTTAATTAGGGGTTTTTATTCTTTACTTTGTATTTATATTCTCATTTTTTTGGCTCTTCACATTTAGTGTGTACCTGTACAAAATCTGGATTTTTTGTATTTTTTTGCATTTTGCTCTCTGTGTGCCCTGAAAGCTGCTGTTAACTTTAATTTCCTAAAGGGAGTCTTCCCAAGGGATCAATAAAGTCTAAGTCTAAGTCTAAGTCTAAGTCTAGGTCTTACAGGCCACAGACGTAAGGATATAACTGGGTTTTGGGAGGGTTGTGTTTGGGTGCAAAAATGAATGTGTAAAAGTGTAAACCAGGATGCAAGAAGTGGAGGCAAAGGGGAACCACCTTTGGTTCTTTTTGCTTGAAGGGACTACTAGAAATAAGTTTATCTGATCAAGAAATGCAACAGTGGGGCAATTTCTAAATAGGCTGGTAACAATAAATACTGGAATGACTGTGGTAGGAGAGTAAAACATCGATGCCTAGAAACGATTAGAAATGGATTGGATTTTCTGAATATTGTGCTCCACATGACGGTTGCATACAGCATAAATTAATACGGCAATTGTTTATAAAAAAGAAATAAAAAAATGTAAGCAATCCACTTGTGCAATTTGTCCGATGAAACTTCAAATAGGGAAAATCTGCACTGGATCAAACTGAGTATAGGCCTCCTAGTAGAATTATTAGTATTATCTATGAAATGCACACAGAAACATATCAATACTTACCTTCAAAGTACTTTCTGTCATTTTGAGGCCATTAACATATATCTAAACATATATTGAGTATCATTAGCACTATAGCCAACTGGGACTAAATCTATTAGTTAATTCAAAAGGATTAAACTAGATTTTAAGACAATTCTGGATAACTTTGGAGCTCACTGGAAGCATTTATGGCTATATTAAAGTGACTTACCATGAAAAGTAATGACTACTCAATTTCTCATTTTGTCACAGACAACATAAAAAGTATAGACACACTGTTGTGTTTTACTATCATTATCAACAACTGTTGTAGTTGTCAATCTTATCAGCAAACATAACTCAAATGAGAGGGAATATAGAGGCCAGAGCTCTTAAGTAATCAATTTACTTCATTTCAAGGTCAACCTTTGCAATCATTGAGTTCAACGGAGCAATAAGTTAATGTACAACCTGCTCCAAACAGCTTCTGAAAAGCAACAAGAAGGAAAACTAACCAAAAAAAACAATTACCAGCCAATGCATTCTGCATTAAGGCAGACAAAAGCATTTTCAATTAAGAGTACTTAATAAGTGTGAGGTCACACTACTTTCAGAGGTAGTATCTTGCAAATGTGCAGTTAAAAGCTGCTCCGGCGCTTTGGAAACTTTAACATTTTGCCCATGCCTTCTCTTTTCTCTCATCTTTCAGTTCTCCTGAGGGAACTCGACTCTGAGTCTTGTTTGTTTCCTCCACAGCTTGAGAATCATCTTAGTGGATTTCCTTAGCTTAAAAATTCTAACTCGTTTCTTTTCTCTCTCTGTTTCAAATACAGTCTAACATCAAGAAAAAAAGACTGAAACACATGTCAAACAATCACGCAGCAGCCTAGATGTTTGGAGCCTACATTCAAAGTCAAGTGACTCTGATTAAAACATGCCTGCATATTAATTCCAAGTCTAAATCAATTCCAGTGTCAATTGAGGAATTAAATCTGAGCTCCAACAGGAATAACCTTACAGAAAACAACAAAAATGGAGTATTCTACATTCTTACTCCCCAAAATCAGTTTATCAAATCCTTCTGATTGGAAGAAAAGACACACCAACTTTATACAATTTTTGCCATCCATTCACAGGTATTGAATCTGCTCTAGGTCATGATGATTCATACCAACTCTAACAATAAAACTTCTGCATTTGACTGTTTTTAATCACAAAATGCAGCACAGGCTGAAATCTCAAACTTTTGGTCAGGCCACCATTAGGTCTGAAAGCATCTCTACACTCAATCTGGGCTTTATTCTGCGTGCGCTAAGTAGAGGGACAAACCTGAGACCCTGACCAGCAGTTGAACCCTTACCCCTGCGACCACCGCAATCCGTTGCTAAGCCAGCTGCTGGCAATCCAGCTATTGACATCCTCTTTACAGTGCTATAAATGCATTTATAGTTGAGGAGAAGATGAGGATAAAATGTCTGCTGGACTGAGGAAGGAAAACTCTTTTTTTTAGAACTAGTTTGCCAAATTCTAGAGGTCTGTTGGTTATGGGGAGAGGTATATAGCACATGGCACGAAGTAAAAATTTAAAAACAAAAAATCTTCTTGTCCTTTTGTGCCAACCAAAGCAAGAACTAAGGCAGTTGTGGGATTGTTACTATTGTAACAGGAGCCGCGGAGCTCCCGCTCATTAAAAACTTGTGTGGTAGACACATTATACACTCACCCAGTCTCATGTTAACATGTTAACACAACTACTTTTGAGCTCAAATGTTGCAGAAACTTGCCAGCTTTATTGCAAAATCTCTCAAATCTCTCGTCAACTTTACCTTTCCGGGTTCTGATTCTAGAGCAAAAATGAACCCAAACGGTCGCGTGAGCAGAAAAGGAACAAGGCAGAAGTTGGTGGACACCCCCCTTACACACGCTCTCCCTCCCTTCTCCACTGGTCAATAACCTGTAAAGATTTAGTGTTTAGGGCCCATTATTTCCTGCTTTCAAGTCACACATTGTCAAAGGCAATGCTGAGTTTATTAAGGCTGGAGTCACGAAGCCGGGGTGGAAAGCGGGGAATACAGTGATCACATGGGTAGTAAACCTGAGACAAAGAGGGGAAGAGTGTAAACCGGACACAGGATTTCATTAATTCCACCCATAAGCCGGGTAGGAATTACACTCACATAGTGGAACATACAATGTGGTCACTTTTTGAAACAATTGTTCATACTGAAAAAAGCTGTTTTTTTTCCAAGTGTCTCAACCATGTCGCCGGTATTCCATGACAGATGGGATACACAACTGGTTCTAAATAAGTTTTTTTGTTTGTTTGTTTTGTTTTTACTGCACTCAGGTGCATTCATTTACATACTTTATTTTGTTTGATACCAAAATCCTCTCTTGCACCCTGTTAAATCTTCCACATAAAACTTAATAAGTGCTGACTTCAAACGAGGAAAATCAGATCAATTAGGGAAATCTCGCAACGAGAGCTATTAAGGGGAATAAACTTAGCCCGAAATACCTCAGGACTTTAAGTCATCGAGCCTGCGCTATCTGCCAAGAGAAACTATTCAGAGGTTACCAACTCTTTTCCATGAAGTCATCTATTTTTTTCCACAAATGCGGTATCAGAGTGAGGACACTATATTGGTGGGTAAAGTTAAAAAAGAACAAAAAAAAAACTAACAGCACAGATAACACTGCAGTCTACTTATCATCTGCCTTCAGCTCCTTTCATTCTGTGCAACAATAAAGTAGAACAGAAAACTGTTTCAAAGCAAGCACGCTGGTTAACACAGTACTTTTTGAAAAGGTAAAGTTATAATTCAGGGTTTTACACATGAAGGAAATGAATATAAAGGCCACACTTGCAGAGGCTGCCTATCTATTCATAGTTTGAATGAAGCTGAACTTTTGTTGCAGAATAATGCACATGTGTTACGTAAGTGTGTAATGTATATTTATGGAAAAAGAAAACGTAACCTTTCTTTATCTTGCGGCCCCAAAAGAGCACTTCAGATTGGGATTTAGTTTATTGGCAACGTGGCACATTGTGGCCAAACACCTCCTCTTTGGTCTCAAATGTTACAGAGGTGTCGAGTCTTTTGGGAAATGATTTGGACATGGTTGCAAAGGGCTATCATCATGGCTAATTAATATCAACCACTCGCGACGGTGATTGAGCCTTGTGTCAAAACTCTTATTTCTATAAAGTAGCTCTTACCTCACGACGGATGACTTTTGACATGACATGTTAAATATCAAAATCAAATTTAAATCGAAACAGTTTGTGCCAAATTGTTGGACTCAACTGAATCATTTCCCCTCCCGAAATATGCTAATCTTAATTCATAAATGACTGTTGGAGGGAATAAAAAGCACAGATCCCCCACTTAGCACAGACACCCATGCAGCTGTGGATACAGATACAGCAGAACACTACTGTAGAGGCAACGACAGCTCTTGGCAGGCGGCCAAACGTAGGGAAGCGTGTGTGTGTGTGTGTGTGTGTGTGTGTGTGTGTGTGTGTATATGTGTGGGTGGAGGTGGTGGTGGTGGTGAGGGGGGATACAATCAGCTGAGGCAGAAATAGGCCAAATGGTGACTGCGTGGTTCAAAGGGTTTGTCTGTCCTTCCGTAGTTGAGGGCTTTTCCCCTCTTTTGTAACTGTTTTGGACTGTCAATTAAATAATTTGATTCAGCTTTTTACATTTTTTTTTTATTCTACGGTTCAAAGAGTTAATTTTGTAGGTTAAAATGTGTTGGATAAAGGAGCTAAATTGTAGTTATGCTCTTTTTTATTAAGTTTTGTCCAGACAAGTTGAATAGGCCTTCATTGGATGAGTGAAATATTTTGCAATTTTCCTCTTATGAAACTATTTTGATAATGAGGATTTGTTCTTCAGTCGTGCAATTGAGCAAAGTCAATATGATTTACGCTTTGATGCTCAACATCCCAAAAATTGCATTTAGGTTATTTTTTTAGGCAGATTTTCCTGACTATGTCAGTAAATGAAGGACACCAACTGTGTGAGGCACTCCATTTGAGTGTTTTAGTTATCGTATAATATTCTTCAATTAAGCTGATAAGAACAGAACTTGTTTACAACAAATTTGTATTCATCATTTTGCAGGTTTGTCCCAGAAAGTGAATGACAGCTACTGTTATATGTTTCCTCTGTGTGTCTTTCCCTAGAACTCGACGTTTTCACATATTTAGTTCTCACCTCACGGAGCAAATGTTCTTCATTGGGAACATTTGCTTGCATTTAAAGTGATGAAAGAAGAAAAACGGTCTTCTCAGTGAGCACAGACCTTGTGATTTGGTTATGCTGTATTACACAGACTTCCAGAGGCACCAATGAACTTTGAGTGCTTCCAGGGCAATACTACTCCTCTCATGTATTTACTGTGCTGTCTGTGGCATGCTCATAGAGCTATTAACACATAAGCCTGATTTATAGTTCCGTGTGCTAAAACAATGCGTAGCTAGTGCCACGCAACATGCAATGAAAATATTATTAGAGACCTTGCTATGTGAGCTGCCACTTTATCAATGGAAATAGGTTGATTTTTGAGTAACGTATGTGATAAATAAGATTTGACAATAACATAAAGGCCTTAAATTGGGCCTATGTCCAAATTATAGAAGAGTCACAATACATGGGTAAAGGTTGTAATGAAAATGAACCTACCACAAATTGTTTTTTGTCCACAAACCATGATTAAAAAAAGTGTAAGCTTTAATTTTGTGGACGCAGCTTCATATCAGGCTTGTGTAATAGCTATGTGGGTCCACAGTGCTCCGAGTGCTTGTGGCTAAAACCAACGATCCCGTGAATAACGTTACAAGTCATCTTTCATCTCAACAAAAGTTTGAACACTGTCATTTTCATTGCACGGAAATAGCTAATTGCCAATTGTCCATCTACTGAAACATTAATCTCAGAGCACAGAGGCCTACAACACAGTCAAGTAATGGCTGCAAATCAATATGCTCTGAACCCCCTAACCCTCTTCTGGAGATTCTTTTTCTTTTTTCTTTTGGGCAGGGGGGGCGAGGAGGGGGTCGTGTTGTTTACTCCTGGATTGAAGTGCATTTCCTTCTGACTGGCCATATTAGTATTCTGTAGCCACTTGCTTGTTTTCAACAGTTATAACACAATATCCATGCTTTGCTTTTATGTCGCACCTCCCTGTGGAATTAGCAGCATAAAAGCAATCCTTGTGTGTCCTGGCTACTTCCAGATGGCTTTGGGAGTGCTTTTATCTTTTCCCTCTGCCTCGCTCCCTCTGTCTCCCTTTCACTTTCTCTTGCTCCCTTTCTTCCCCCCACATGAAAGTGCCGTCGGCAGATCTTTGCTTAGCCGGGTTCATTCTCTCTTCATCCGAAAATATAAAAGTTTCAAAGAGCATTTCATGAGGGAGCTCTTCCATAAATGGGATTCATAGCTCTCTAATCTGTGCTGCGAAATTGATCTAAAAAGTTTCCCAGAGCTATTGGCCAACTTACATAATGCAATAAAGACTTGTGCCTCAGAGAATATTTACTTTTATTGCCATTTGTGTCACAAACAATCCCTCCACCCTGGTCTCCCAGTTGGGCCTGTAAAAGAATTTAGATCCCTCGCAAAAGTCTTTGTAACATTTAGCTCAAACTTTGAAACGCATTTTATAAAGCAAGTTTTTTCAGCAAACTGTTAAAGATGAGTTTTGTTTAATAAAAAAAAGAGTGGGCAACGTGAAAAAAAAAAAGATTTGAGAGACGTGCGGCCTAGATGAGCTGGGTAAGACAATGCCAGATGTAGGGTTGTCACGATACTAACATTTTCAACTCGATACCGATACTCAGGAAAATACTCGATACTCGATACCATTTTCGATACCACAAGGATTAAAAAAAAAACCCCAAAATTTAAATGAATTTTGACAGGTTAGTGTCTTTCATTTCAAACTGACCTGTTACTGATGTTATCGTGACTGGTGGCCAGCATTAATAACCCTAACCCTGACCCTAACCCTAACCCTAACCCTCCACCCCTCATAATTGTGAGAAATAAACATTTTTTGGTTAAACTTGTTTGGACTTATTGTACGAACCTATTTAACATACACTATTTTGACATAATAATATGTATAGAGTTTAATTAAGTGTTTGAAACATTAATTTCACAATTTTTAAACGAATCTCCATATTGCCATGAGGCAATTAGGATTTTCTTGCCTGGAATCTTCCTAATGTAACTATAATGGCCGACTTCGATGTGGGCGGAGTCGGATATGTACTTGATTAATGGTAGCACGTTATTATTAGCCATTAGCCGAAGCTAGCAGTTCAAGGCTAACGTCTTGTTAATGACCATAAACAACGTAAAAAAAAATACATAAATAAATCTGAGAGAAGGGGAGCAGGGACGGCAGGTCGCGCGGTAGTATCGATACTTTTGAAAATGAGTATCGGATCCGGATACAACATTTTAGTATCGATACTTTTTTGAGTATCGATACTTTTGACAACGATAGCCAGATGCGCTCAGTGATTATTAATTCATATGACTGTCACATGGCTAGGTCAAGATTCAAGATCTACACAAAAAATGCATTTGTCTGGCCATTTTTTGGGGCATGCCAGGCACTAAATGCAGCCTTGTTTTGAAGACACGGGCATCAGCAGGCTGACGGCAGAAAAAAAAAACAAAAAAAAAAAACTGGATGGGACATGTGAACAGAGAGCGTGGCTGTCTACTCACATGTAGATCTGTCAACACTCATGGTAAACCTGTCTAATTACCCACACTGTCATGACACAATGAAGGAGCTGTCAACCCTGAGTGGTAGACTTCAATTTCTGCAGATGTCAGTGAATGCCGAGGGCTCATTACAGAAACCGCGACAAGTGGTTTGCGAAAATCTAATAACGGACGTGAATGTCCATTGTTATGTCGCTGGAAGGACAAGGTTGGACTGTTGGGCCTAATGTTGGAGAAATTTGAGGCATTTTTTGAAAAAAGAATGGTGCTTTGACTTTAATTTGTTTTTTATTTTTTTGTCTGAGCAAATCACAATGCTGCTCATCTCATGGATGACTCTCACCTAACATGTAGGCGTGACTCCCTGTCCGGTTAGGAAGCGTATACCCGTACAATACACGAGAAGGTCAGTCAACAGAGGCTTTATACCAAATGCCAGGGAGGCTGACAGCTGCACAAGCCACAAAGTGGACAGTTTATATGGCCAACCACACTTGGACAGACAGCACATTTCATGCTTGGTTGTTCACATACATAGCTATGTATTTTTGTGGCACTCTTAAAACTTAATATGTGGATTCCTTAGAAATAAAATGTCTGTGCCACACTGCATAATCTAATACAAAATTAGGTTTTATTAAATTTTTGGAAATAACTCTCTCCAGGCCTCACTTGGATTGTAAGCATCACAGGCTGCGTAGTATATCATTTAAGTACATGCAATGCATTGATTTGCCAAATGCTTGATTCACCGAATTTGTTGTGTTGTCACTCTAAAAAGAACTCCTGCTGGGTCTCCTTGTGTTGCCAGAGTACGGACTCTAAAATACCATTTGAACACACCACAAAGACCACTGCTCGCTAGAATGTTCTGTGTAGATCTGCCACAAAGGACATAATTCTGCAGCACAGAAGGGGGCAGTCATCTATTTATGGATCTCAACATGGAAAACCATAGATAAAAAAATAAATAAACAAAAAGCAGTGTTTGCTTATCATCACACCATTGTGATTTTGTCGCCACGGGGGTACGGGCCCAGTTCAAGTAAATCGTTGGTGAGCGCTTTGATGTGAGTACGGTGCCAGCCTGTTGGTTGTGGAAGGACACGAAAAATAAGCAGAGACCTTTCTAAGAGGATAACATATCGGGAACTCAAGCTATTCTGGCCACTCCGCTGATAATACTTTTAACTGAGAGGCCCGACGATGATCCAATATGCTGACTTGGCTTAAATAATGAAGGATTCTGACACGGCAGATGATTTGTGCTCGCTAAAGAAAAGGAAGATAAATTTTAAAAACACCCCAAGTCTTTCCGATGCCTCACAGCTGCTTTGTGCATGAGAACTGTAAATGGTTTCAATAAATTCAAAATGTAGCAAAAAGTCCTTTCACAAAGAACTCTAACTTTTTCTCAGATCGTCGGAACTTTGGAGCAGATTGTGATGGTGGCTCTCAGACATGGAAGATTGTTTTAGACCATGTTCTTCTAAATGAATAGTGGCATACTTTGAGGCTTCAAATCATAAGCACAGTTTGGCATAGCATTTTAAATGCAGGCAACAGTGCATTCAGGCGAACATTTCCAAACAGGAAGAGACAGGACATAAAAGCTTTGTGGTCTGATTTTGGTCTTCTCCAGATGGATTTTCATCACACACTTTATTACTATTTGAATATAGAGGACAGAATCTTTTTGTTTTACTAAGGCAGACTTGGTGTCTGACAAATGCCAACTTGTGTGTGAGTATTTATATACATATATATATATATATATATATATATACACACACACATATGCATACATACATATATCGATTGTGTCATTATGACCAAACAACACACAATCAAACACCACTAGACAAAAAGCTCTTTGATATTCTGTGAGCTGTCCCGGACAAATGTCACACCAGTTAATTTCTGTACTGTGAGTATGAACTTATCAGTGTGTGTGCGCGTGTGTGTGCATGGGCCCGATCGTTTAAGTTGTACAGTCAAGCTCAATACAAGGAAACCCGTGCGCACGTACACACACACGCGCACGCACACACAAAGCAACACAAATCCATACTAGCCACAGGCTCCTCTCCAATCTATTTTCTGCTCAGCTGGTTTTAAATGAAGTTATTATGACTCATTAAAATGCCCACAAGCTTGTGGAAGTCGGCCAATTACGATTTAAATTTAGCCTTCTGCTCTCACAACCTTATCTCTCCCTTGTACAACTAACCTCTCATCGCTGCCCATGCTTTTCTTTTTTCTTTTTCATTTTGAGAGAAGGGTGTTAGGATTACATTTGGGGCTCTTTCAGAGACCCCCTCCTCTCCAAAGAGCACATATGACCACATATGAAGGCCAACTAGGATACAACATACAAAAAGCGACACACTGAGGAATATCACTGATTCATATGAGAAGCTTAGCAGGGAATAATTACACGTTTAGAAGACTGGGTTATACAAAGAGGAAAAATTAGATTGGGTTTATATTGACATGTGTCGTCCAGATACACATAGCAGAACCTCCTCCAAATGTGGAAAACACCACTAATTACTATGCGGAACTGAACAAATGGACCTTGCCAGTACCACAAGTACACACTCCCACAGTCACACAAACTTTCCTTAGTAAACTTTGGTTTCACTTGGTGATCCTTTTTTATACCAGAACAAACAGTATTTGCACACACTATTCCTGTAGTTTATTTTGCCACCAGATGGGCATGAACCATTCTAAAGACCCGAGTCAGTCAATAAAATTGTAAAATCCAGATGGATTTAAGAGATAACCTACTAATTCCACCTATTTATTGTTTTGATTGCTTGTTTTGTATTTTAATGCATGATACTGTGCAAGGGATTATGAGAACATACACTGTAATGTAATTGCTGTAAAACTACTGTGAGTTTCATAACAGTGTCTTTGAGACTTACAGTGCGTGTCATCTGCAGTTAAATATAAACCCTGAAAGTGCAGAGTGAACATTGTGTAACTGTAACATTTAACTTCCAAATGACTCCAATATGATAATCAGCGCACTGTAATTTACTATGATTATTGCACAGAAACTGCAAAACTTTAAAAGGATATAAGGCAAAAACATTGGTTTTGCATTTTATAGTGAAATTAAAAAAAGGTTTTATCAATAACAGAACTATTAATACTGTTATGAGGAGTTTAGTCAAGTTACAGCTATAGTTTGACGAAGCCTTTTAACTGTACCACTGTCCTTATCCAAGTATGCAAACAGGGGATGGGAAAGGATTTATTGACAAAAGTATGTCTGATTCCACGATGATAACTAACGATATGCCTCTTTCAAACTAGTTAGTATTGACCTTTTTCTGGCTGGCGTTTTATGTCACGGACTAAAACACTAAACAAATTATTCAGCTTCCGTCATTGAATTAGACAGCTTTATAGATCCGCACACCTAACTTGTTCAATCAAATGAATTGCAAATCCATTGTCACCAGCTTCTTGTTCTTCCATATAATGGCTTTGTCTGTTACCTGTTATCTGGGTCAGAATGGCACAACAGAACAACCAAATATAGAAGAGATTTTATTGATGACTGGATTCCTGAAAAGCTCAGATTTCCAGTTTAAGGCCCCCTCAAGACACTTATTTATTAAAAAAGCCATTTAGTCTAAAGTTGAACATGGACCTGGTGGGTGCATTAGTCTGACTTTTTAAACATGTGACATTTTTGGGCCTCTTTTTAGCCTGGCATCGTTATAAGTATTTTAAATGTCAAGCTTTAGTCAGTCTAATGAAATGAATACATTTTTTTTTTTTTTTTACTGGCACTTAAATGTGCTGAATTATCATACCGAAGGAGATCAGCTCTGCTCCTCTGTCATCACAACACCCTGGCACAGCCTGAAGGACCCTCACACCAAAAGAAAGACAGGCAGAATACTGGAAGACTAGACTGAGCAATTCCACCTGATCCTGCTTCAGCCCCCTTGAGCAATGTTCTCTATTCAGCCAGTAAGAGCCCCCCAAACATACACACACACACACACACACACACACACACACACACACACACACACA
>JABUIW010000027.1:2780261-2793343 GCA_013363375.1 Menidia beryllina | reverse complement strand
CACACACACACACACACACACACACACACACACACACACACACACACTCACACACACACAACCTAATTTAACATCACACTTTGGAGCTAACAAATGTCTGCAGCCTCTGCATCTTCTCCCTCTTTCTGAGTTAATGGTGTGTTTGTGCACGTGTGCACGGATGGTGTGCATGAGTACACACACACAAGCGTTTATTTGTGTGTGTCTGTGCATGTGTGTGTGTGTGTGTGTGTGTGTGTGTGCATTCGACATTCTACAGTATCATTCGAATTTCCAGGAGAGAAAATTAATTGGCAGCCTTTTGCAATAATTGACTTTTACCACACGCACATGCACTCACACACATGAAAGTACACACAGTGAGCAATCACATCTCTCTCTCAGACACGCAAACACACATGCTGCTTGCTGACAACAAAGCTGCTGGGAGGAGGGAGGGATGATGAAGCGAATCCAAAATTCAATCGACTGTGTTCTTGTTTTGAGCAGAAGGCACACAGTGTACTGTACAGCAAGAGGCCATAAAACTCTCACTCCACACACACACACACACACACACACACAGACACACACACACACACAAACAGCTTTAGTAGACACACAGACGTTTCAGCAATCACCCTCCATCAAAACACTTTGTCTCGCATACAAAAATAAGACTTGGCATCGGAGCGGAATACCAAATCAAGCCCATTAAGGGAGCACAGGGCCACTCGCTACTTAGCAACCAAAAGGATTTAAAGCTGCAATATCCCTGTAATAAAAGGAATAAGATCAAGTCCTTCTGTTTCTTTTTTCTTCCTGTCTGAAAATGGAGAGGGCGGAAAAGTCAACATAGAGCTCTCTAACTTTTTTGATCGACAGGCTTTGGGAGTAATTGACACCACAGAGAAAGGACTGCAATTATTGGATTACAAATTAATCTGCTTCAGCCCTTTGTTTGGCAAGAACTACTTGCTTGCATTTATTTGCTGGGAAGGGTTAATCTTTTTAACATCTTGAAAATAAGAATTGAGCTGGCACATATGATTAGAATTAGTTGTTTTCCCCAAATTCTACCACTTTTCCAAGTAACTCCAGTAACTGAAAATCAAATGAATGTTTTCTAGATAATTTTCTGCAATGTTTTCTGCAATAAGCAATGGGATTTGTGTTATATTTTTGAGTGTACGTGATGGGGCAAAGCAATCAGTCAGTTTTACTTTGATTTGGGGTGCCAAGAGCAATCTAATTCCATGAAAGCAATCCATAGACAACGCCTAATATATTAAACTGTGTATAAGTATGTGAAAAAAAATCAAATAAATAAGATTCTGTGACCTCATGAATTCAAAGGGTAAGTAGCAGCCAGGTTCTGCTTTTTAGATGTTAGAAAATGACTGAACAATTGTTGCTTTTTGAAGGTTGCACAAGAAAGCCCCTTAAGTCTAAAAAGAATATGGCTAATTTGTGACGCTTTATCTGAACAAAACAAAAAAAAAAAACGCAAAAATCTATTGAACACACCAGACCTGGAGATTTTTTGGACTTGTTTTGGAGCCATAGGATCGTGACTTTGTCATCACTGAGTCTGCCCTGAACGCCACCTGAACACCGAATAATTCAAATGTGAAGCCATGCGCCTGAGACCTAAATTGTGGCTTAAAACGGGTCATCAACAGCACAATGTTGCCAAATGCATAGAAACAAATACGCAACTGACTATCTGAAAAAGAAGAGTCAAGGTCCTGCAATGGTCCAGTCAAAATCCAGACCTCTCTTTGGAGAACTGTGTGACCAGTGCTGCAAACCTTAATGATCTAAATCAAATTAGTAAAGCAGAGAAAACCAAGATGTGAAAGACTGACAACATCAAACAGATGGTCAAGTTGCTACAGGCTGTGGAATCATGAGGTAAAATGGATTATGTCAGGTGTCATTTTTAAACGTGAGGTCGCATTTCCCCAAGTTTAGTGATTCACATCATTGCAAATCACAAACATTGTTCAGATATGCAACATTTAATACCCTCAACTGCCTATTCCATGAAAATTGTTGCAGGTGTCAGAGAGCAAAGCTGAGAAAAATAACATTTAAGGCAACTGGCCATCTACTCAGAGTGGATCCAGTCACAGAGCTCTCAACCTGGTCAGCCACAGGATGGAACACGGTCAGCATCATCCCTTATGTACTGTTTATCCGGGTTATTTTTACGTTTTATTTCTTCAAAACCACTTCTTTTCCCAGAAGCTCCAAGCACAGGTACACTCAGTCCTGGCTAAAGAGGGCAGCTGCCCTGAGTAACACGTTTCCAATGAAGTCACATTTACTCAGGACAGAGGTCTAACAAGCACCCACACACACCCACACACACCCACACACACACACACACGCACAAACCCTGACTCCCCTCCACATTCTCCGCAACTAAACATGAGTTTGATGTGTCATCTTTCACTTATCTGTCCCCGAAGGGCCATCTCGTGTATTATAACCCCGTTGAGATTTTTCTGTTTGCGTGACCTCAGTTTTTTTCTTATTTTTTGCAGTTGTTTTTTTAACACTACATCAACAGGTCTGGGGAAATATTGCAAGAAATTCAGGGTACATTGCAGGTGGCACAGAAGGAATAATGTTCCGCTATGAAAAAAAATGAGCTGCTGCTGTTTGTCCTCGCTGTCATCCTGTGTTTATGTACCTAGATAAACAGAAGTACTGTGTGTGTGTGCGTGTGTGTGTGATTATGTGTGTGGTTGTGAAAAGTGTGGACTCAGGGGAGAAGATCAGCTGTGAAGAAAAATGTACGTACAAACCACTTAACACTTTGAGACACTTTTTTTCCCCCCTGAACTACTTCTTTTCCTTCTACTTGCTTTTAATAGCCCTTTTCCCCCCGCCGCACCTCTCTCCCTCGAGTCCTCCGTCTCTTTTCTCAGTCATGCATTCACACACACACACATGCACTCACAGTCAGACACACACATCGCAGAATTTGTGGCCTGGAAGACAGTCAACTTTCATTAATTTCTGGGTTTGGGTACAGTACAGCGTGTTCCTGAACTCACATCTGCGTGCGATCATAAATGCTGGAATGCTGGCAGAACATCCAGACCTGCCGGCACAAATATGTCGTCATCACTGCGAGGGAAAGGGCCGGCAGCGCGCCAAAACAGCCGACCGAGCCGACTGCCAAACAGCCAAACAAATGCCACGGAGATAGAAATACAGACAAAGCGCAAAGGGAGAGCGGCCCTCCCACCTCGCCGCATTCATATCGGAATTCTTTGCATTTTCCCTCATCCAAAAAAAGCTCTGCACAATAACTGGGGTGTTTTGCTCCTACGCTGAGATTAAAATCTAATTGGGACAAAAAGGGTTGGGATTTTAGGGAGTGAAGTTAAACAGCTGGCGACTGGAGAACACTCAAAAACTTTTCTGAAAAAAGGCACATTTACAGTGAACAGAATTCTGTTTAATAATATATTCACAAGACTATTTACTCTATTGTTTCTATATAAAAATGTTTCCTAATTCAGGTCATCATCTACAGGGAAGGGATTTCATACGGATGTCTGCCAGCATCTTAAAACTGTTTTGGTACCACACAAAAAAAAATGGTCTTTTTTCACAAGTAATCACTTATTTTAGAGATATTCCCATCTGCCTCCTTTAAATCGCTAAATTCTAAACTGTACACATCCCTGTGGACATATACTGTGTTTGTTCATTAATGAAGCCAAGACAAACAAACATACCAAATCCTGTGTGACACACCACACAGTAGCTTATGACCCAAAAATGCCAAGAGATTATCATGAAAAGTCATGTTTCCATCAATAATGTAGATGCTCTGAGATAATATGTGTTTGTGGGTAAACTGCAATGGAGCTTGGAAGTGTGCTGCTTAAACAGTAGCTCTCTCTGTGATAGAAAGTTTGTTCATTTGCTAGTTCTGTGAAAAAGGAAATAACCAAGACAAACTCGCTGAACTCCAAAGGCCCTTCTGATCAGCATTTTGTTATATTAAAAGGCTCAGTAGCGAGTTTTTTTCTGTCATTTGGTCGTGTAGTTTGGGAGTGAGCTGCTTAAACAATAGCTCTCTCTGAGCTAGAAACTTTAATACTTTGTTGTCCAGTAGTTTGTGTAGCATTTCTGCCGAAAGGCTATGTTTTAGCAACCTATTTGTTTGGGTCTATACGTGTTACAGCCAAAAGTTAGGGAAACTTTCCTAATATAAGTTAAAGAATAGGTTAAAGCATAAATTGATCATTAAATAAAATTTGTTTTACAGTGATGTAATTCAATAGCGAACATGTTTTTGTTTTTTAATTCATCAGGTCTTGTATGTTTAGATAAGAAAACAAGCTAAATAGCCAATAATCTTGAAAAATATATTTTGATGCAATATATTTTTAGAGTGACTAAGCCTTTTTTAACTTAAAAAAACTTTTAAAAAATAGCTTTTAATGCATACAACAGTATGTGAAAATGGAAAGAAAAAGCTGTCTGTAAAAATAATGTCAATTTAGTTATTCTTAAAACTAAAAATATGGGTTAGTAGCAACAAGCGAGAGTGAAGTGAAAGACGCAGACCGAGTGTTGGTTGGTGTTTATTCATACGGTGTTTCTCTTAATACTAGACGACACATCGCAGTTCTCATTGTGCACACATCATCGTATCGTGCCCTCAGCCTGTAACGCTGTTAAATAAGGACGGCTCTCTAGACATACAGCAGGTATCCCTGACTCACACACACACTCAACCTGTTCAAGAAGATGGCATAAGTAAACTATCATGAAAGCCCTTAAGGAAAAAAGTGATGGGGGGAGGATGGAAAAAAAAAAAAAAAAGAATCGTATCAACACGTTCTGGTCTGGTTTTGATGAGAAGCGACATGTTAATCTAATCAAAACACACATGCACACAAGGAGGACATTTTTTATATGTGGATTTTTTTTTTACCAATGTGGATAACTCAGTATGGATTTGGCAGGTTTGAAAACAACCAGCCAATTAGTGCTAGGTCACATGCATTCATATTCAATATAAGTGTAAATATTTGGTTTTAATATCAAAAAGTGGCTTTTAGACTCCTTTCCTACACCTAAACAGAAACTGAGTGAAAGTTTATTCTTAATAGTAATCATTTTTAAGAAAGATTAAGTAGTCCCGAAGGCTTAAAAGTCTCAATTTTTACAAGTGTTTGTTTAAAAATGATTTATTTTTAACAACTAGCTTTTAAACACAGAATTTGAACATCCTTCTGAGAGCAGATATAGTTTCCCCTGGTAAAACCAAAAAAAAAAAAACTGGCACAGACAATATTCCACTAAAAAAAGCAAACACTTTTCAAGTGTCAAAAGTTCGAACACAAAGACGTGGGATGTGGTTATCTGCCCGAGGACAGCACTGAAACTCTGATTCAAGTCCTCAGTGTGGAATTGAACAAAAGCTGTACATGCTTTTAAGTTTTTTTCCCCCCAAATAATTTCATTACATTAAATAGGTCAACTCCTTTTGTCTTTTGTTGAAGAGGGAACGACATCCCGATCATCAAAACGTTACCTATGGGGACACAGAGATCAATCTGCGCAGGCAGGGGCCCAGCAAAGGCTGTCAGACATTAAATGTCAGCCAGAGATAAAAACAAAACAAACAAGAAAAGAACGCGGAGAACCGAGACGGAACGAGATGATGAAGAAAAAACAAATTCTGGCACAAGGTAGACTGTACATACTGTACCCTCGACGGTGGCAGGCGGCCCAGGCTGGCAGGCCGCCAGCTTCCCTGTACAATAAGCACAGAGCAACAGACAGATGGACGGACAGGGAGACGGAGAATGAGAGGGAAAGAGTGGAAAGCGGAGAGGGGAGGGAGGATGGAGGATGTAGCGGCAGCGGCATCTAAAAAACGCTCCACATCCACAACGCGCCGCACATACCAAAGAGCCACTCCGGTCTCAGCGTGTGTCTCACTTCCTCTCCCCGATATTCTACGTTTTTCTGAAGCGAGCTGAAGGATGATGGCGGTGAAGGGAGGAGGAAGGAGGAGGAGGCGAGAGGGGGCTCAAGTCGAGGGTTTTGGGACTCGGTGAAATGTCATCATTACAAAGACGTACGAAAAAAAAAAAAAAACAAGAGACGGGTGAAAAGGAAAAAAAAAAAAAAAAAAAAAAATAAAAGAAAAAAGTGGGAGCGGGAGGAAAAAAGAGATTTTTTTTGTTTTTTTTCAAAGTGCAAAAAAAAAGAAAAAAGACAACAAAACCTATCAAAGGAGACTTGCCTCGGCGCTGTCTCTTTCCCCAACCATCGTCTGTCTCGGCAGAAGCGCTTGTCTCGCCTTTTATGCCAGACCAAAGCGACTATGAATCAACACTGATGTGTGTAACAGTACAGGTTGATGTCATGCATTGAGACAGTCTTACATGGAAAGACTAAAAAAAAAAAAAAAAAAAAAAAAAGTTTGTGCACTTGCTGCCACAGCAGCTAAAAATACTCTGCCCACATCTTCCGCTCAGCTGCCTTTCTCAAGGTAGAGTATGTGGTTCTTCCTAGAGTTTTCAATGTTATTTAGTTTTTGAATTTGATCTAGTATCAGAAGACTTTCACTTTATCACAATAAGTAGAAATAATACAAATAATAATAATAATAATTCTTCTGCAGTGGAATCAAATCAAGTACGTTGTGTTCACTTTTTGACGGCTTTTTTTCTAACACACATACACACACACTCTGACTTTACAAAATCTGTTATTAAACAGTTCCTGCAGTTTATCCTCGGATAACTTAACAAGATTTCCCTAATATGCCTTTCTATCGTTCAGAAAAATATAGAAATGCACTTGAAAGCAGAACAGCATCAACATGTATGGAAGGAAATATAGATTAAAACAGCCATTTTTCATATTCTATTAATCATATAAGTTTCCCTCCCATGCTTGAACCTTCGTATTATTTTTCCAAAGTTGTGGCAATTTTATCATAAAGTGGCTGGATGGTTAAACTCCATTCTGAGTAAATGTTAGCAAAGACATAAATAACTCTGAGTATCTCACCACGACTTAAGAAGAAGATAGAACAATACCACTTTAAGTTAAATCAAGATTACAGAAAGGTTTTTATGATTTCAAATGTCTGAAGCAGAAAGGTGAAATGATGTTCTGCTCCTGATTATGACTAGCATCTTTATTTCCAATAGTCATTTAATATGTGGCAACTTTTTTTGTTTGACTTTTTTGTTTTTTGCCTGTACCACCTGTAAGCAAATTGGTGGAAAGAAGTAACATAACTGAGTAGCCTTCTTGCTTTCTGTATTGGCTGTGATTCTTCTAACAGCTAAAACTACACATCTGAAAAATTTCCCAAAATAAAACAGATTTTTATTCCTTACATAATTCTTGGACCAGCGTCACGGAAATCTCCAGGGCCGCATGCAAACACTTGTACAAGGTTTCCTTGACTTGCTACCTTTTGCCACTTTATCAGAGCTGTTGAGTTTAAGAAAACTTAGACCAGATGCTTCCCAGCACTCTCAGAACAGATGTGTTAAGGCTTGATATCATATCTGAAGAAGCATTTACGGTTGTTGGAGACACACCGGAGGAATATTTCACTGCAAGCACGGTAAATATTTAATGTCTGTCTTTGTTGCAGAGCCTTTGTGCTTCGACAAGTGGTGGTGGCTGTAGAGTTAGAATGCATTCACAGCGGGGGACTGTGAAAACTGGCTTTAAATTTAAAATAAATAGGGAATATTCGCTCGGAGCAACTTCGGCTCGTGACACACTGGGTTGTGTGCCTGAGCCAATTCATGGCACAGCGTGAGTGTGTCATTCATCTTTGCAGTAACCTAGCAGGAGTGCTGGGCAATCTCCGTCACTGTTTAGGTTTGCGGTGAGCTCTGAACAAACTAATGAACTTGGCAGTTATGCTTTTTCAGGACCCCCACCTAAATAAGAGTGGTCAGATAGGGAAGGAGTGGGAATTTTGGTGTATCCCAATCGCCTATAACAATAATGTCAAACAGACAATTCAAACTACTTCCTATGTTATTGTGTTTCCATTGAACATTAACAATGTGCAGAAGGTGTAACAGCAATTACCTTAACAGTGTCTAGATAAACCTTCCGTTACAGAGGAAGAAAAACCTCCTCGCGACCTATAAAGATTGGCCCCCGCTATAAAACTGAGCAGAACTGAGTAACTAAGAAAAAGAGACCTCTGGTATGTGTGTTTGGGGGGTGTTGATGTAATAACGTCAAACTGGACCAATCAATGTGTCCACGGCTCTAGGAGTCGCGCTACCTTTCAGACCCCCAATGTGCCAGAGGTGCAGGATGACAAAATGATGATGTGCAGGCACGTCCCGGGTTAAGTTTCCCAGAGCTGTTCGGCCATACTGGGCAGAACAGCCACTTAATCTCTGCGAACCGGGCCGGGCTCCCTACTCACAAGTTCAAAAACCGCATACTGGTAGCAAGATGAAGAAAGCACAGGCTGAAGTTTACTTGACTTTAGCCTTCAGCTTCTCTGCTGAAGAAAAATGTCATTGAGCTTAACCCTATAATGCCTAGAGTGTCATATTTGATACATCTGGTTTCTGAAGTCTTTTGGATCTGAGACTTTTTGCATCATTCAATGGTAAAAGCTTTGCTCAAACCCCTGTTGTACACATTCAGATATACCTGATAACAGCCAGTAGAAGACTACACCAAAATATATTTTTGACTTATTGCAGGCTAATTTGATCAAAAGAATTTCTGTTTTTTTCTTCATATGTTGTTGAGGGGCCAAAGAAAAACTTCAGACTAAAAAAATCCAATATTCTATCTATTTTTCTTGGATCAGGCTTTAAAGGGCTAAGATGTGTTTCAATAGGTTTTTATAAAACTTTGTTTTTTTTTCATTGACCTAAACCTGAGAAAATCTTTGCAGCATAACATTGTATCAGTAATAATAACGTAAATCAAAAGTCTTAATACTATAACAGCATGGGCCATAGTATGTAGCTGGGGTTAAACTATTCAGATTTTTACCTGAATGAGATAGCAAATGCATCCGCAGACGAAGGCTGTCCAGGAAGCTCTTCCCACACAGCTCACAGCTGTAGGTCTTCATCCCACTGTGCATCTTTCTGTTGGCGAGAGAGAGAAACATTTTATCAACTACAGTCTCTGCTGGTAACAAAATCAGTAAGACCGAGCTCATCTTAATATACGTTCCCTTCATTCAAATACGAGTGTTGCCTCACGAGTTTCTTACAAAGTGACTTTTTATGTTTAAAAACTGAGTACGCAAAGTACAAAAAGCACTTAGTATGGAGTCAGAAACTTAATCATTTTACAAGTTATATTTGTAACATGAGCACGTACAAATAACTACAAGTTTAATACGACTTCCAACTATGGCACATATTCTTCCAGGGCAGATTGAGCCGTGACTTATGGTTGGAAATCAGACGGTGGGATCCGAGCCGACAATATCAAATCCCCACATCTCAAGAGCTGCAGACATACTGCCTTCTGCAAAGTGAATAAGAATGCCTTATTCATGCAAACCTGCAGGACCGCTGCTTTGTGCTATGAACTATTCATGGGATTACGAGGTAATGAGGAGGTTGGAGTCAGTATCTGCCATAAATTGTCCTTTTCCAAATGAACAGTCATTAAGGTGTAACACAGTTCAAGCGCACAAGGTCAGACAAGTCTGTGGGTCAATATTTGATTATGTAGCGAGGGCCTTGAAGGTTAGGTAACTAAATAACATGGGAAAACAGACGGTCAATCCTCGCAGCCCCCCCCCTTCATTACGAAATCCTCAAAGAGCCCATGGCTCAGTACAAAGCATATTATTCTTGAGAGATATCTGAAAGAGCTCTAAAGCAATTAAGGTGACACGAATTGCCAAACAACTGCCATTGCGCCTTAAGCCTCCCAAACAAGCCCAAATAGTTCATCTTCTGAGGAGCAAACACACACGTCCAGTATCGCAATGATTGTTTGTCAAGCTAGCGCCGTTTGAATGCCGGGCGTGATTAATCTTCAAACTGCGGCGGCCTGGTCACAAAACACGTGACCAAATTTGTAGACGATAAAAAGGAAATTAACTCATTGACTGCCAAAGACGTCTATAGACGTCTTTTATGTTTTTCAACGCGAGTGGCTTGGGGGACGATCTGCTAAAGCTTGTCCGTAAATATCAGGCTTCTAGACAGAGTATGTAGTAACAAATTGACCCCCTAGGTGGCAGTGCCACTTTTGATGGGAGATGAGCATCGACTGTAGGCAAATAAGAAAAACGTAATGGTTCGCTTTGCGAAAAATGGCGCCGGTGAGACGCAAGTTGAGGAAGAAAGGAATCAGGTAGAAACAAATTTCTTTTCCAGATGAAAGAAGAGAGTCTACTCTTTCTTTTGGTGTGTTCGGTGTTTACATAGTCATAGCACAAACTATTCTGTGGCTCTTGAAAAATCAGTCAAAATGCTCAAAAAACTCTGGCGGTATGGGACTCTCTGTTCTGAAAATGGCTGGCAGTCAATGAGTTAAAAACCACAACAGGTGGGAATAACAATAGCGTATAGGAAGGGAAAAAAGGCGAACGTGTTTGAGGTTAGGTAGGATGGGCCCCAACTTCTAACCAGGTGGCACAGGGTGGACAGCCAGGTGGATTCCTGGGGGAAAAACGATTCCCTTGATAATAAATCCCTTCAAATCAGGTGATATGACAGCCATCCATCTAAGCGACTCCAAACAAAGCCTCAGAGGAGGTGTCAGTGCCACTCTCCCCCCCCCAAAAAAACATGACTGATTGATGTCAGATGTCGAATGCAAATTGATTTACAACTCTCTTTTGTTGCTCGAGTAGCACAAGGACAAAGACAGCCAGAGAGATGATAACATGTTCTATGGCAATGGCTGCAGGGATTCATAACTACTTGTCTGGTGCGACTTTGCTCACAATTAACTGCTGCGTAACATCCTTGAAAATGGATACAAGTGTGTGTGTGGTGGTGGGGATCTGAGATGGATGAAATGTTGAGAGGGTGAATAAGCTATCATAGTCATTGAGCACTTTGAAGCTATGGAGAGACACTGGATTCCACACAGGCTCAATGGAAGCCCTTTGACAAGCTGGGAGTAATTAAAAAGGCCCTATGAATGCCAACGGACTCAAAAGGGAAGGGCAACATGGAAAACAACCCAGTAAGCCTCTGACATTTTATTTTAGCACAAGGCAAAACAAAAATTGAGCATAACCCTACGCTTCTGTTGGGCAGAGTTCACGTTATGTGAACCATTTTTTTTTTTAAAGATAACACTTTGCAACAATTATACTTGGATATGCATATTTTCAACCCAATAAAGGGCAATGAAAAATAAGGAGGACAAGTCTTAAAATAGACCAGGCATGAAGGTCCATGGATTAAACTATGGACAGTGAACACTTGTAAAAGATATAAACCAGAATAATAAGTAAAAACGTAATCGATATCTGTGTTGACAATGATAAAAACATTTGGAGAATAACTGAAGTATGTTTTGACCATGTTGGACCCCCAATTTTGCACTGTGTTCCAACATAGATATTTTGTGTTTTAAATTATCAGGTTTAACCAACAGTTACATCAACAATTTGATGAATACTATTCCATATACGTCTGTGAGGCTGAAGAAATGCTAGCAAGAGCAACTAAACTCTTACTATTCACATCATATGTGATATTTTGTCTTTACAGTATCCAAGGCTGATGTTCACTAGGAATGGCCATAAAAAACAAACAAAAAAAACACCACAAAACCCCTAACACTTCAGTTGATTTCATATTTTCAGTCACAACACGAATGACCAAATCTAAATGAGAACAGGTAGAAAGCAGGATATTTTTTCTGTTAAGGGTCAAATGTGATGCACTCACTTTCACCCCAATAAAGACGAAAACACACGTTAGTGGTAAGCCGCAACACACACAGTGCACAAAGCCTTTCAAAGGCCTTTTGTGTCCCTCCTCAATCTGACCATTGTGCCCCCTAGACAGAGCACTGATAAGGCATGGATGGACTTATTAAGGACACTCAAAGTGGAACCGATGCCATGTTTTTTCACCGTAATGTAGTGCTGATGAGCAAAGTGCAGTGTGTGTGTCCACAGCTTTGAGTGTTAAACTTTACTGCAATAGCTACCAGTACCCACTGAAACAACACATTACTTGATGTCCAACAGAATGGAAACAGAACCCGTCTAAGTTATCCGAGGTCTTTCAAAGAGAAGGTTTAGGACTTTTAGAAACCTGTCAAATTGAAACACAGATGCCTTCAGTTTTTTTGTGTTTCACAATTTTCGTTTAGCACAAGTACAGCAAATGAACTAGCACCTTCTGTCATAACCCTAATTCTCTTATAATCACCTAACGACAAGTGCACACTAGTCAAATGTGACTAATAGGCCATAGAGAGATGTGAAAACTTTAAAGAATGTAAAATGAAGCGATGAAACACAGACACATCAGAATTTCAGACGTAAAGTTGTGTAACTGAACAATTGAAAAAGATTGTCGTCAATCTCCATTTAGATCTTTCCACTAAAAGCTATTTAAATCTATTTTCTCGTAAGATTTGTTTGCACAAACAAAAAGGTTGCCAACAAATGCTGACGTTGGCAATGTTTGCTATTTTGAAAAGTCTAGATTTTCAGCACAGGTTTATTAAGTCTGTCCAAATTAAAGGGCGATAAGTCCAAACTTGACGATAAGTTATATTTTAATGTATAGCTACATTACTCAGCCAATAAACTCAACAGAGACAGACTATTAAAAATAAGCTAGAGTTACATTAACAGAGGGCAATTACGTTTTTTACATGCTTTGAAATGCTCTGTCACTCCATGCCCTTTTTTTTTTACATACTTCATTGGTTTGACAAGGTTTAATGATTCGTAAAAAGACATTAAAATATTATCTCAGCTTAGAGATTCAGTCCGGATAGACCATCTCCACACATTTTTTTTCAAAGCCCCTCGTAACTGTCTTCCTTCGTGTTGTGCTCCTGAAATGGATGATGAAGAGAGTTCTTGCGCCTGTGTGCAGGCGGTGAGGGTGGGGGGGGGG
>JABUIW010000027.1:2729486-2760261 GCA_013363375.1 Menidia beryllina | reverse complement strand
TTTTTTTTTTTTTTTTTTTTTGGTGCATTGTGCTCTGCATTCTGATTCGCTAAAAACTCACTCCCGCTTCTTGTATCAAAACATGCTACGAATTGTGCCGTCATTTTGTCGTCTCGTGCGGTTATGTGTACATACATAAAACAGCTTAGCAAATTTACATTAAGTTGGCCAAATTATCTTGTCATTTCGAACATCTCCTAAACCCATAATGTCGACGAAATGGCCTGGACCGACACTACACGTGAGTCACTGTATTTGTATACATGTAATAGTTGCTAATTGTAAAAAAAAAAAAAAAAAGTTTTCTATTTCGCGGATTTCACTTATCGCGGGTCATTTTCGGAACGTAACCCCCGCGATAAACGAGGGATTACTGTACAACATTTTAGTATTGATACTTTTTTGAGTATTGATACTTTTGACAACCCTATAATTGACAATAGCAAAAGTACCATTTTGGTTACTGCATATTGTAGCAATATCCATTGTCCCTCTTTCTAAAGCTCACCTGTTGTCACAAATGTCATTTTCTTCTCTTCACTCCTTTTTTGTTTTTAAGAGGTCAAAAAGGTGCTTCAGCTATCACATACAAAGGCTCAACCGAGCAAATGAAAAATGATCCGGAGAGACAACCGAGCGACATTTTTCTTTTCGATATGGCCGCCATAACCGCAGCAGAGAGCTAAACAGCCCTCAAATGTCACCTGAAGACGACAGGGGAACGAACAAACAGATGTGCTCTGCGCGCCGAGGTGTCGGGGCGGCGTTTAGGCCGTTTCGGTAAAACGCACCGGTGCATCTTATCCCCGTGTAGCCTCATTGGCATCCGCTTCTTAACCAACACATCTCCATCCTCTTATTCTGTGTCTGACCCCCCCCCCCCCCCACCCCCCCCCGCCCTTTCTCCGCTCAACCCCAATCCCCCGTCGCGGCAACTGCCACCAACAAACTACCCCTGCGTGTTACCTGAGACAAGCAATTTACCTTTTTTGTTGTTTGCCTGACCCAGAGAAAACAATTTCAGAGGGGTCTTCCTGCGTTCTTAACAGCCCTTCGTTTGAACAGGTAAAGGCGACTGGCGTGCCACAATGGCTTTTTTTTTTTTTTTTTTTTTTTCCACGGAGAAGATGAATTGGTGAGCTGTCAGCCCCAGACAGGCAGAGTAGCAGTGTTTCTGTAATGGGACACTGGAAGTGTCTTTGATTAATGGAAGAGCCATACTGAGCTGTTAGGGAACCCGCCGCGGCCCAGCGAGAGCGATTGAGCGGCGGATACATGCCGACAGATGTGCGAGGGAGCGCGCGGCCTTGGTACCTGCAGAGGGGGGAAGAAAAAGGGACGACCGGTAGAGGATACCGAAAAAAAAAAAAAAAAAAAAAATACTCCTCTTAGCTTTGAGCCATTTTTAACCTGAAGCCTATTCCAACACGTTTTCTCTTCATACAAATTGATTTAGACCTAAATCCTGTCAGCTGCTTCACAGCAGAGCTACTTTTGTCGCTTTGATGTAGCTCTAGCATTTCGCTTCTTTGATGCCTCGAAAATAACGGAAGCAAGCAAAGCAAGTTGAGCTATTCACCGTACAGAAAATTTGTTAATGAATTGTTTTTTTTTTTTTAAGTGGATCAGAAATATTTATTTGCATTTAAATGATAAAACAGCAACTGAGCGTAATTGTGAAGAGCCGTGGACACCATCTGTCATCCAACTTTTCCGAAAACCCTTCAAGCTTAGCTCTAAATAAAATAATGTCTTAACAGCAGAGGGGACCCTTCGCATCACATGCCATTCATTTTGTGCAACCGCCGTCGCTCAGTCTATTCTGGTAGGACAAGTCACAGCCAAGAGCGACAGGTTTGCTGTTATTTTCACCCCAGAAGCTTTTCTTCAATTTCTCCCTCTTCATTCGAAAAAAAAAAACAAATCCGAAAAAGGAGAATTCTCCTGCGGAAAACGCGGCTATATTCTATTCCTATTATCCACCTGAAATCTGTCAGTGCTTCAAGACCAAAACAAAACAAAACAAAAACACTAAACACTGAGTTGTGCTGTAAACAGACTGAGGGTCTAATTCCTCCCGATACAAATATGTCGAAATAAACACTTATCCACAAGTGCAACTATGCTAACTTTTGCAAAATTGAGCAAAATCTAAATACCCACATTTCATATCCACCCTGATAAAAATGGAACCAAATCATCCCTCCATGAGAACCGCTGTTTACAAGGCAGCTGGAACAGAGTGTTTCAGCACACACCCTTTGCTTTTTGTTTGGAATAATGCCTAGTTATTGGAACTGTGGCACTGCTGTTTTCAATAGAAGCAGCAACATTTTATAAGGTAATAAGTGAGTCTGTAATCTTGCATTCAGCCTCTCTAACACGCTCTTACACGGACCGTGGTCCTTAGAACACTGCATCTTAATGCCATCATGTGACGTCCCACTTTTGTTACCCTTAGTTCTGCTTAGAATGCCATTCAAGACCAAAAACAGCTCTTTTTAAAACATTTTTTATTTATTTATTTTTTTTAATTAAAAAAAAATAATAATAATAATAATAAAAATAATAATAAAATAAAAATAAGAAATAAATATAAAAATAAAAAAATTAAAAAATTAAAAAATAAAATAAATAAAATAAATAAATAATAAAAAAAAACAGCTCTTTAAAATCTGATAAATACAATCATCTACATTTAAATGTGGTGTGACACTTTTCAAGGGGATTTTTGAAAACTAAATCCTCATCCTTCTGCAACCTCATCATGAGCTCTAACGGGGATTGGAGGGATTTTAGGTAAGGGCCACAGTGGGGGTTGGGGATGAGTGTTTATGTTGGCCCTTGTTTCCAGGGTCGGGAATTGTCCCGAGGGAGTGCATTCCTCACCCAGAGCATGACTAAAGGTATGTGAACCATCTGGACAAAGAAACTGGCCACAATGGTCCTACACAGGCCCGTGTCCATGTGGCCTGATGACCAGCCCGCACTCTCACACTGTTGGCCTTTTTCATTTCCCGTGTCACTGTAGGCACGGAGCTAGATACCCATCGGCTCCAATATGGGGCCAGACATAATCTCGGCCATATTGAACAAGGTTGTTTGTGAGGCCCACAGTGATGCCAACACAACTGGGTGGACGTAAAGAATGCTGCCTTGGGTCAACATATCGTTAGCTAAGAGGTCAGTGAGACAATTGTTTCCTGATTCACTTATTTTATCACCATTTCAAATCATCATATGACTCCTGATTGCAAAAAACACCACACATACCAGCAATGAATGCACAAGGGACAATAAAATGCCTGCTCACAACCTCCTCATAAGACAAAAGCAGATTTGCCCCAAATTTGGTTCAAATCTGAACCAAATCTGAACCCATTTTTGTTCAAATCTGAACCAAAATTGAACCAAAATCCCTAACTGATCAACAATTCTTAAACCAAAAGATCGAGTTTTTGCAAACAGCGGACAAAAATCTCAATTTTAAGCACAAATACGAGCAAAACGTTTGTACAGTTTACTTCTTGTTCTTCAATGAGAGATGTTTTAAACATTTGGGAAATGTCTGCAATGTTAAACAACCTGACAGTTAGAATTGCCCATTTATGTGCAGAGCAAAAAATACCCCAACCTGACCCTTCAAACTCGTGGATTTACCTGACATTTGTCTGTTTGACTTGCCTCACTTATACTCTGACGGGGGTACCGCGCTGGTTCTGATCAAGCCTGATTGCTTGTTGACAGAGGAGCACTTCAGATGGTTGGATGAGTGCTGTTTTGCAGCTGAGTGGCAGGCTCAGACACAGAGCAGACACTGAGCGTCGGGGCAGCGGCGCAGCAGCTGCATCTAATAAAGAAACTGAATTTGATAATCAGCCCAGACACTCAATTTGCTAATAAGGGATTCTAATTAATTAATCAATGTGAATTTGGTGCAAGCGGCCGCTTTTGTCGAGAGCGGTCAAGTGTGGTTTGCCGGGCCTCTTTTTCTTCGACGCCTGTTGCTTTTGCTGTTAGCTGATTTTAGTTCCGTGCAGCATTCTTGAGGACACTTAAGTCTGAGCAGGCTCAGGCCTATCTCAATGTGCACGTCCACTGATCCTAAAAGACAACAATAGAGGACCTTTCTGTGGTACTTTGATCTAAACAGTGAATCTTGAGTATTTAAAAGCAACCTAAGTATATAAAAAACACATACAAACACAGACACACACATATATATATATATGTATGTGCAAAATGTAAATTTGGTACATTTGGTTTAACTTACATGTACATGCAAGTAAAGTTTGTAATGATGAAGAAAAAAATTAAAATAAAAAATCAAGATAGTAAGAAAGAAAAAAAAATATCTAGGAGGCTATTCTTGAACCCAACAGTGAATGACACAAGCAAACAGTTATTCTCACAAGGGTTACGTGTTCCATGTATGAACACATAAGTGCGAGTACCACGGGCCAAACACTGTTCCGTCAGTTTAACTGCAGCATTTAAGCCGCCAAAGTGGTGATATAAATGAGCTTGGCTTGAGGTTTAACAGAGCAACATCTTGCAGTGCATCTTGAAGCAATAATTGACAACACACCACCTCCAGCTATCACTCAAGCATGTGTTTGAAGCAGCCATAGCTACATTCACATGCATTTAAATGTGGCAAATACCGTAACATTTAAAACACTGCCAAATTAATTCACTACATAACAGTCAAATCACTGAACAAAGATAATTGTGATTAAAAATAAGTCACTATTCAATCAGAATGAACAACTTGTAAGTTTAATCTGTAACTTATGTTCTATAAAGAAACCTTTAAATACCCTTAAAATGTACTTCTCAGTTGCTGTCCAGATAAAACTTCCGGAGTTAACACCTGTTGATACACTTCTTTCAAGCTATGACAGTTTTTTATTTGAACACTTTCTGTTTTTAGCACACGCTGAAACTGTGCTATACAGTCCAGTAACGTGCACGTTTGCACTGACATTGCCATGGGAGTTTCCTATGCTGAGGGGACTAGTGCCCTCTAGACGAAAACCAAAACCTCTCCCCTGATTCTGCACAGCGCAGATGGTTTATTGTGGTCAGCAAGAGACAGATGCACTGCACCAATGAAATGTAAAGACCCTCATGGTTCTTTTCCCCCCTCACTCTGTATGACCTTAAAGGACCCTAAGACCCTCACATATGTCTGACAGAGTAGAATTAAGAATGTGTGTAAGAAGTGCATGGCTGATACCAGCTCCTTACATGAGGCGTGGTTAATAAATGCACAGAAGGACGGACTTTGAAAGACTGTGCCGGACACAACTATGTTTTAATAAAGCCAACTAAATATCAGGGCATACTGAAACTCTTATTTGGCCAAAGAGCGCACGGACAAAACAATGCCACAGAACTAGAAGGGGAAGGAATTTATAGAGGGGTGGGGGTTGTCATGCTAGTTGTACTGGTAGTGGTGGGAGGGAAGGAGTCTAGTGGAGCTGCGGGGTCAGAGGTCAGCCTCTTGCACTCAACAGCTGTTCTAAAAGCAGCAGAGATAAGGTCTGAAAGCATCCTGTGTGTGTATTTCTGTATGTGCGCATTTGTGGTGTGTGACTAACACTAGCCACTGGGCAAATAAAGATACAGTAAAGCCTGACCAACTGGAATCTGAGAAACTCCAACATTTCTCAAAGTATGACTTCAGTACAGAGAGAATGAGTAGATTACCCAACCAAAGGAATGAAAGAGGAGGGAGGTCAAGGCTTGACCGGTAGGCCAGGTCATTCATCAACCGCTAATGGCCAGAGCTTTATGCTGTCATGATGAATGACCTTTGTCCAAGAGGGAAACGACACAAAGCTTAACTGCAAGACAATGGCATCAGCGAAGACATCCATTCTACACTTGTCAATCCAGCTCTGAAGGAAGCCGGCGCGGTATGTGTGTCTGTGTGCGATTGTGCGTCTGATGAGCGCCGTTGTAAAAGGTTAGCGTGTCAGTTTTGGGCAACGGCTTGTTCTCAGCTCTAAAATGACATGCAGAGGCAAAAGCCAGAAGTTTTTCTACAGAAGTTACAGGTGGTGACGTCTTTTTTAAGGCCTGTGTTGGCTCGTTGGCTCGTTCATTCCTTTCTCGCCATGTATTTGTTTTGGATGCTATTCAGGGCTGGAATATTTCCAATGAGTTTGTTTGGTGGTGTAACCACCAGCATAACAAAGTCATGACAATTTATGTAAACAATTCTGAAATAATTCAAGCATAAGAAAAACACCATTGTACTGCTAATGGCCCGCTTTTGCAGAGATACTGGTATGGTAACTGTGGGGAGAAAAAACGTCATTCATGACCAGTAGAATCAACAGGAAATGACCACTCATCAAAAAAGTATGCCATTAACAGCAACTTGCACCACTGAAATAAGTAAAAAACTATTTCCAGTTAAAAGGTTTATTTGGTTGGAGAGAGTCGAATTAGTTAGTCGAATTCAGCCTTATTTTAAAAGATATAACTTCAGTTTGCAGTTTTTATTTATTGTAATCATCATTGTGTAGTAGCTGGAGGTAGGAAATGAAATAAAATTCTAAGAAATTAAAACAATTTGCACTTTTTGTACAACTACACATGCAGTTTCATCTTGAAATATACTGACTTTGATTTCTTAGGGTTTTACAGCTCTTTCCAAACCTTAATATTATTATGATTAATGTTCAATGTGTGTTAAAGGGGAAAAATGTTTCAGTGTTGACCTTTGTCACTAGATAACTTAAGTCACTGGTGGACTCCAGTAAGTGTCACGCATTCATAACAGCTGACTGACCCTCACCATTTCTCTTTGCTTGGATAAATTTAGAAAACCTACTACATTGCCACCATGTATTTGGTCTCCAACACGTAATTCATATAAGGATTTTCAACAACCATTTTATCTTGAGCATTAAAATATCATATAAGGATTTTCAACAACCATTTTATCATGAGCATTAAAATATCGTACATGTTAGTTTGAAATTAAATAGTTAATAGTTTCAGTGTTGGCAGATCTTCTTACAAATGCAGATAACAAAAAAAAAAACACAATATTTTAAGTTAATAAAGATGAAGACACTAATCCAAGAACCGAGATAAAATCTAAATAAACCCAGTTCTGCTGTTTAAGGCACATCACCAGTACTTGGTCTCTCTAATAATAAGTTACATAAACTAACCTACACATGCTGCTCAGGTTCAAAACACACAACACCAAGGTTCAAACAGGACTAAAAAGAAAGAATTCAAATAAATGCATGGACAAACTAGTTTTTAATGCACAAAAGTGTTTTCGGAATTGTAAAAAATACATTTTAGAGATTTGGAATAAAAAAAATGCATATAAACTATAAACGTCATGTATTGCCATCAGTGAGTAATTAGCTCTTTCCTAAACCGATGTGTAGCTAGTGCGTTAGATGAGCTCAAACCAAAACCACGTTCACAGAAAGCTATGTTCGGTGAAAAGACAAGTCACACAAGATGTGATCTGGCACCTGCACAGACCTGATATGTGTGTGGGTTTATGCTAAAGACACAAAACTGTGAAAAAAATAGAATGAAAGACTAAACGAATAGATACAATAGTGACATCACTGACAGTTATGAGAATTTTCACCAATAAAAAACTTTTACAAGGTTTTGCCTTTATAGTCAGTTGGAATAAATGTTTCCATTTACTCTATCTATTTCTTGCAGCTTATTTAAATCTTTAACAAGTGTTACAAAACAGCCAATCTTTTTTTTTTTTTACCATCATTTTGTTGTTGCACTCTAGTAAACTCAATGGTACCCAAAAAGCCTGTGCTAAGAATAAAATGGAGCTCATGTGAGTGATCCCGAACAGCCCTACAAAACAGAGCTGGAAGCAGATCCTCTTCCTCCATGTCACTATCACTTCCTCATTTTGAGGTCTGCATCTATTTCACCAGATGCTGAATAAGTTTAAATAGCACACGTCCATATGTTTCTACTGAGGGATGCTGACACACACACTTATGGAAACGTGCACATACATACACCGAAATCTGTTTTCCCTTTTATTTTTCTTTGCTAAATGTTTCTTCTATGGCACTCCTAGTCCAGTCTGCTTTATTACTGACAGGGATGCAGAAAGGAATTGATTACAGAAGAGAATTGGGTCCAAACAGTCCCTAAAAAGGCTGTAAAAGCAAATGGCTCAGCGTGGCCATGTGGAATCAGCCACCTTATCGTTTTATTAAAATGACACCGGATGCATTTTTCTCTCCGTGATCACAAAGCGGGCGTTGCATTTGGCTGAGGAAAGCTTTTGGCGGGCAGTCCGGCTCTCTGATGTGTTTTAATAAACACAGCCTTGATTGTTCCCTGGTGTTATGTCGAAGCATGGAAATGAGGCTTCTTTTCAACGGCCTCTGCTGGAACTAGCCTCGTTGGTAATGTCCTGATCCCAAAAAAACAGAGTCAGCCCCGTGAATCGAACTGGCTGCAGCTGACACACAATTTTTTAATTTGCTTTGTTTCAAAATCAGGGATGGTGGGAGAGCATGAACATAAACCGTCAGACTACCTTAATTGGTTCATAAACAACAACTTTGCAGCTATGTATGTGTCCAACAACCAGGGCCACATGCAAAAAAAAAGATGCTGTTAAATGAATTTATAATATTTAAATCAGCTACCAATCATAAAATTAAAAAAAAAATTCAAATGCATATTTCACTAACATTACTAGCTATATATGCAGGATTGATGGCTTTAATCACTTTTAATCACTCATATCATTCAACACTTTTTGTATCAGAACTTTCAAGAGCTCAGACATAAGACAGAAAGTTCTGGATACATACATCCAGACTGTCTCTATGTTGCTACTCTTGCCTAAAGCCACTCAGTGGTATCAATTGTAGGCGGACAGAGGACTCTGTTCATACACTCCTGAGATGAATATCAAGACAGGTACTGGTGACTGCACTGTACACCTCTCCTCACTAGCGCTTTCCTCCCTCGCTCATCATTCCTCTGTCACCTCGCTGAAAGGTTGCTGTTTTTCTCTCCGAGGGCGTTTGCTCAGAAGTGGGAAGCCAGGACAGTGCGGCATGCCTGGGGCTTAACAATGAGATTAGACGGTGACAGTGACATGGTGGCATGGCCAAATGATCCCCAAAAGCGCAGGCGGGGGCTGGAAAAGGGATGTTCTCCGTTATATATGAGTCACTGATGCCACCGTTTGCTCTTCTGAGCTACTGTTCTGCAATCATGCTTGTTTGTGAAAAAGTCAGCGGCCTCGACATTTCAAACACAGTCAGTGAACTGTGAAAAAAATAATCACATTTGTCTTGTATTTTAAAATAGAAAAATGTTCAACGTATAAAAAAAATAACCTTAAGATGGCTGATGTACATCCTGTGTTGTTGGTTGCTGGTTTGATTCCCTGCTGCACTAACTATTTGTTGTCTTTCAGACGGATCTTTTCCTGTCAAAGCGGTGACAGAAACATGACACAGAGGAGTTTCTGATAGCCTGCTTCGATGATAGCCATCACCGAAGCAGTGAAGCATCACCACCTACATCTGTAACTTCTGAGACTGTCATTTCAGCAATAAATCATATCCTCTATTATTCACCCATCTCATAATTCACATAATTCTGATGACACTGAGTTTGAAGAGACCAGCTACTAGTGCTTTATTGTGCATATAATATCCATTATCTATTGCATTTGTTGCATCAAATAACCACCAGAATATTTTTAACTTACTTTTCTTTGTTGGCAGGTTTATCTGAACTTTTTTAAAAACACATTTTAACTGAAAAAATGCAGAACAACAACGACAACAACAAATGATTACTGGTCTTGTTGAATTCTTGCTGTATTTCTGGCAAAAAATGAAAAGAAAACTGGGTATAAATATAGGTCTGGACTTTAAGATTTGCTGCAATATCATAAAAAACAAATAAGGAGGTCATTTTATTGTGTGACTGTGGGAAGGAAAGCTTGTGGGGCATATTTATAGCTCAGACTCACAGTATCTTCTAATAATTTTAACTCTACTATTCTGAAAAAAGATCATAAAACTGTTTTGAATGCTGCATAATCATTTTAAACTATTGAAACTGTGACTGATGATTATCTCATGCTATGAGATGACATCTTGATGCTATCCTCATCTTCTATTTTTGCACAAGAAATTTAAAAAAAGGCTATTCCATCACTCAGATCTCTTCTGTCTGTATGAACCATAAGCAGTCTGTGTTTTAAGTACTTGGCAAGCATATATACATATGGGTATACATGTACAGATACACAAACAAATGCTAATGGCAACACAGATGCCATGCAAGATGCCTTCCAAACAGTTCAGTACTGTTGCTGAAAAGGGATCGAAACTGCCAAACCCAAGATCAGGTGACAATCCATGTCATCCTTTGAGCTTCAGGTAAAAATTCAGTATGACTAAGACTAAGACAGTCACCTGATTTTATCCAGGACTGGTTAACCATGGTTCTGCTCGAGGTTTCTGCCTGTTAAAAGAAAGTTTTTCCTTGCCTGTGTCGCCTAGTGCTTGCTCATGGTGGGAATTGTTGGGTTTCTGTAATTAACTTCAGAGTAGGGTCTGACCTGCTCTGTTTGGAAAGCGCTGTGAGACAACTGTTGTTGTGATGTGGCGCTATATAAATAGAATAGAATTGAATTGAATTAACAGGGAAGCCAGACATGTCATTAAGCCTATATTACACACAGACAAGAAAAAAATATCTACATCAGCAGAAAAAAAAAAGAAGATTTGAAGTGCATGGCCATAGGATTAGAGCTGGCACATCGGGTCCGGGATATTTTACATAAAATAACCGCACAGGCCTTCTTCACTGCTGCCAAAAGAGGATCAAGTTCATTCTTTCTTATCAGGGGCTGTAATTCTTGATAGCCATGCACACATCTGTCAGTGGCCACATTTCCATGGAGGATTATTAGTCTGGTCCACAGACACTGCTCCTGCCGCTTTGAGTAGATTTTCTTTTTTTTTTTAAAGCACAAGAGAGATATTTGTCCCGGAAATGGATTATTTGGTAACGTGCTAACACGGAAACTGGAGTATGACATGCAATATTTTCTAAAGAGCAGGTAGGGCCGAAGAGTCTCAGCGGGCAGATGCTGTCCTAGAAAAGCAACGAGGGGTTGGAATGTTTTTTATGGACGTGTATTGCTGTAGTATGATGGTGAAACACTGACAGGCTGTTCATCTGTTTTATTATCTGATTATGTTTGCCTGAAATATACTTTGTGCCCAGATCTTAATAACAGACATGAGTGGGGATGACTGTTACACTTTAAATATCACACTCTACTACTTAAGAAGAAAAATTCAGTCGAGACGTGACAACATTAAAGATAATTTGCATTTTTAAAGATCTAATTTAATCAAGTGGACCCTCTAGGTAAGAGTCTTTGTATTTATAATATGGTGTAGAGATGTTAACTTGGCTCATTCAAAGCAGACGCAGACATTAAGGCGCCATTAAAAGATGGAACCATCTTTTAAGAGCTGCAAATCCTTAAGGAATTCAGTCACTTTTGTGCAAATGGAGAGTTTCTATTTGACACTGTGGCTTGGGAACAAATCTAATTTGGAGTTATACCTATGAATAAGAATCATTATTAGATGTGCAATACGATAATAGGACTCATGTCTACTTTATGTATCACGTGCAATATGAGTACAATTTGGTCTTTTTGAGGGTGCTATACACATGGTGTTCATTTTGTATGCAGCAAAGGCAGTTTTCAATAAACTTATGATGCTGTTAATACACTAACAAAGCCAGCTGGCTTCAGTGACATTATCTTATTTAATGGAGAGCTTTCACACATTTTCTTACAACTAAAAAGGATAAATAGGACATTTAAAATATATATATATATTTTCCCTCCTATGCTTTATAAAAATCAAACAACATGATCTTGGTCAACAGGCTACATGTGAACTCTGGAAACAGTTCTACCCTTTATCATCCACTTGTCAATCCTTCAAACTATGCTGGAAATGACTAGACATCTCCAATCTTTCACCCTTTACTTCCATTAATGGGGCTCATTTGAATATTTCCATGCTAAATAAATGTAAAACCAATCTTTTTTTTTTTTACTTCAATTTATAATACAGAAGAGGGGCATTGTTATTCAAAACTTTTGACATTGTCCATATGAATAATAGGATAGTGTGCAGCAGATTAAAACACAACAAGCAGTGGAAGCAGCAGAAGAAAATAATACCAATGCTATTCATTTATTCAAACCAAAATTAAGGAGTGCACTGGCCATACTGTACATTAGCTTTTCTTTATTCCTATTTGCACTGGCATACACAGGAACTCACTCAATTTGTAAAGATTTCTTTTGTACAAATTCCCCCAGAAGTCCAATAAAAAAATAAAATAAAAAAAGTTACTGCTCTTTTCCATCGCTGCTGATGAGCTTTACTTAAGAGTCGCCCAGCACTAGGATGAACAAACACACTCTTGAGGGCTTTTACTTCTGGGACCACCTCACTGCTGAAATATTTTCCAATCCTAACAAGCCTTGGTTAATTCTGTTTATGACCTACATCATTGCCAAAGGCCACGGCTGCTACGCTTTTACAGTTACAGTTTACAATCGTCCGGATAACTATCCGAAAACCAATCTCATCTAATTTAACATCTAATTTTGAATGGCGGTCAACCTCCTAGGATTTGGGATTGCTCATATGAAAACATAATCAAGTAAATGCAATTCTGCTACATTACGTATCATTTGCCCTTAAACCTTGATTTAAGGGTCCTTGTGCTGAACTCAAATATTAGTTGGAGAATTTAAAGGAAAAGGGATAAACTATGTGGAAGTGGATAGTAAAAAATTCATCTTCTTTAGGGTCAGGAAAAACCAACTGTCAAGGGAAAGACATGTCAAGGTTCTACCTGTGGTGCTGCTTGTAGATATAATAATATATAAGGATAAAAAATGCTGTGACAATCGTTTTATTATCATAAATCACAGTCCGATTAATCCCTTGTCTCAACATCTTATTCCCCCAGAAACAACAGAAATATACAAATGTAATCTCTTAAGCATAAACAAGCTAGGGAGCAAACAATGACAATAGGGGTTAGACATAAATGCCTTTAGTCATTCTTAAGTGCACATGGTTTTTTCTTTAGAAACGCAAATGAAGTAATGTACGCAAAAAATACAGTGCTAATACCTTAAATCATGTAAACTACCCTTATGAGAGGATACAATGTTTTTTATTTGGAATTCTATTGTCATTTCAGCCTCATCCCCTCAATTTTTCAGAACATTTTAGCCACAACCACAGCCACTGGAGCTAATTCTAGTGGAGGAGAAAAGTTGAAGAAAGGAATAAAGGAAAAGATTTCTGCAAACAAATCATTGTCGTCATTACTGGACGCTTAAAGTCTGCTTGCAAATAACACTTGATCCAACTAGGCTCCTCCTTCAGCCGATGAACTCTGTGTTTACAAGGCTCAGAACGAAGCAACAAAGCAAAAGTCTTCACTTTCAAACCGATTTACATGGTGACCTTCCAGAGACAATGGGCGCACATCCGCATTTCTGCGCATTTTCACACAACACGTCTCACGGTTTTAACATGCTGGCAAATCAAAGTGACTTGTCATAGGTGGATGGAAGATCAGGAAGAATTATTACACCGACTAAATGATAAAATGATTTCAAACCTTGGAAAACATTTATTATACATACATTCTACATTCTACATTATATAAATCCAGCTACTGAACACAGGTTTGTCAGATTATTAAAAATTTTGTCATTTCGGCTCAATCACAGTGAATTACGCCATTGTTATTTAATATGGTAAATGGCCTCGCTCTTATATAGCGGTTTTCCAGCCAAACTGGCCACTCAAAGCGCTTTACACTACATGTCTTTCACACATGCAGAAATTCATACAAAGTGTAGGCAACTTGGGGTTAAAAGCTTTGCCCAAGAGCTCTTCAACATGGAGTCAAACCACTGACCCTTTCGAACAGAAGGGAAATCTTCAAAACAGAACATTTATTAGCTATAATATTAAATGACAATAAAAAAATTTCTTGTCTTCATAGAATACTCCATTTATCTTCTTTAGTTTGGCCATCATTGCTTATATATTTACACAAATAACGTAACTTAAAAAAATATCAAATTCAAAATCATCACGTCATGCTCAAAATATATTGTTTATGCATTATAATATTCCTCTTAGATTATGAAAATGCCTCCAGCTTCAGGGAATACATCTACAAATTAAGAGTCCACTTGACCATAGTTGATCTGACCTGAAAAAACTTCTGTATCTCCACTAAAATATAAGAATCCAGAAAAAAGAAGAACACATTTCCACAGCAGCTGTACAGATGTGTCGGCCACAAATAAGCAGGCTTCCACGGTGTGTAGAGGCACCACAAGACATTACGCACAGACAACGGACCAACACCTTCCTCAGCAAGGCTTCCTCCGGACCAATAAAATCATAAAACGCCTCCCCAGACTGCTTCCCTCTCTTTCAGCGTCTCTTTGAACTCGGGCGACGCTCGCTGCCGCGGAGGATGCGGCAGACATGACAGTGTGAACAGCAACAGTCTGGTGCTAGACACCACTTTACACCATTGCTGCAATTCACAGTTCAAAGCGTATGGCTGGAAAAAAAAAAAAAGAAACCAAAAAAAAAAAGAAAAGTGGAACGAAGGATCAACGATAAGCGCGTCGAGTTCGAAAAAAAAAGGGCTGATCCGTCTATGATTTTTCACGTTCCGGATGGGTTTAGCCAACAAAATGGCCGTGGACGCCATGTGTCGGAAAGGTCTCGCCGAGGCGCGAGGTACATAGTGAGTACTTGTCAGTCTTCTTTTTGGGAATAAAAAGCTAAACCCGGCCGTTGTTGAGGGGGCGAGACAAAAAAATCGGGCGTGCAGCGCAAGAAAAGGGCGGGCGATGTTTTGAAAACAAGCCCTGAATAGATGCACATTTTTACAGTAGCACAAAGAAATAAATGAAGCCCTTTGAAGGGGAGAGCCGTGTTTTTACCCGAAAGGGCCGGGGCATGGGGAAACCAGCAATTTTGCGATTCTCCTTTTGAGGATTTTCTTCTGTTTGGGCTGGAGTGTTAGGGGGTTTGTGGCGCGCTGGCAGCTGAGGCAATCTGGGTCTCAAGCACATCTAAGGTTGGGCAATTAGTTCCAGTGCCACTATTAATGTGGTGAAGGGGCGCGCTCCGCGGGGGGTTGAGGGCTCGGCTCAAAGGGCTTCGGTCCTCGCTGGGAAGAGGGGAGTGCGTATGACCAACAAAGGTGGGGGTCAGGACCTCAAGGCCATGTGAAAGCTGTACCATGTCCACTGACCTCCCAGCGCCTGTACAGGCCCGGCCGCCATATTGCAGGTTATCGGACTCACCGCAACAGTTTGGCGATGTACTATATCTCTAAAGAAAAAAAAAACATTAAAAGATTGTCATTTGGCGCTTAGGCCCTCATCAAAGCTCTGATTAGGGGTCTGCTAATGAAGACCCCTCCCTGAAGAATGCACCTGACATGAGATTTGCATAAAGTACTTTGCTTTATTCAATTTTCAAAATAGAATTTGGCAAAACGGACAGCAGATATGTGGACATAAGGTGTAAGATGTACTAAAACATCTGAATTTTTTTCTGAAAGTGCAAAGTAGAAAAAAAAAAGAATGGGTTTGGATCCTACAGAACACCGTTTTGATGCGCCAGTTTAAATTGAGTCACATCAAAAGACCATTTTGTTCTATACACACTGTCCGGAACTTCTCCTATATAAAAACGCAATATACAAAATATGCGCAACTCTGCAAATTACTATCATCACATTAAATGTACTTTTTCAATTTTATCTCTTTATAAATAAAAAAAAATATACAAAATACACAATTCACATGCCTGATGATTAATAAATTGATAAGCTAATTCAACTTTAACATACAAATAATTTAGACTTTTATGCTTTTATGCTTTGAGTATAAAAAAATAGATAAATAAAAGGAAATCACATGTACGAAAACAATGTTTCAACAACGACTTATGGTAGATGGAACTAAAAGGCTATTCCACATGTTATGCCAGCCAAACTGTGCATTTGCGTTCAGCGTCCTGACATCCTTATGCAGACCCACATCGCTCTGCTGCGTTTGATCTTCTCCACAATATGTCAGGGGCATTTGGAGGACATAAAGTGGGACGTAAGCGGAGAAAATGTACAGCGGAAAAGCTGCTTTATGACACACGTCTGCTCTCAGTCTCGATTTTCTGTATGTTTTTTGCCTCTTTTGAGTTGAAAATGTCAACAGGTCTGCCACACAAGCCCTGTTACATGTTACCTGACTGTATGGGTGAGTTCTGTTTAAAAATCTAAAAAAAAAACTGATTTTTACTCAATTTCATTAAGACCAAGAAGAATAAATTATTCCTTAACCACAGAAAGTGCCCACTACATCCAGACTAGACTAAATGTATTTTTTTTTTGTTTTTTTTACCGACCCAAGTACTTAATTTATGTTTATTTCTTCTACCTTTTAATAAAGCAATTTATCCATGTTCAGAACAGACTAAACAAGAGATTGTTTTAACAAATCCATTAATGCTTGAACAATAAATAATGAAATCATCTTTCATTCTAAGCCATTTCTGACTTTTTAAAATGTCTTTGTAATTATGCTATTATTTTATGAGGACACATCTTTATCATCACACCTTCTACAGGAAAACATTTTTAATGGGTATAAAAAAAAAAACTATCTGGAAAAATGTATGAATTTATGCTAACAGTAACATCCATCAGATCATGACATCATCACTGTATGAATGTTCCCCATAGCAGTCACAGTTAAGAATCTTTTTCGTCATATAGTTATAGTATGATTGGTCACTAAAACAATTGGAATTTGAAAAATTCTAATAAATTAAGACTAATTAATTAACCATCAATGCAAGAAAAAAGTAAAGATTTCCAATAGGCACCACTGCTGCTCTTGGTTACACTCTACCATTTTCTCCTTTTCTTTTTACACATAGGAACAAAACGTCCATGGGGACGAACTCCCGTCTTTGTCTTCCTCCTTTGATTGGTCATTGGTGGCAACTTTGGCCGGATTCAAAACATCTGTGGCTCGGCGAATTTGGCCAATGCGGTGGCCACTAAAGTTTGACTGAATCCTTTGTGTACCCTCTGCTCAATAGGGGTGAGAGGTGGTGGTGGGGGGGGGGGGGTCAAAGAAAACTCCACCACACCCCGCTTCATCTGTAAAGTTCCCGTGCTGACCTCTCACCCCTACTGTCTTTATCCGAGTAAAAATGACTAAATTTGCTCTTGCAAATGAAAGCCTCCGAGACCGCCGTCCTCATTGTACATTTTCTTTAGGCTTTTTAAAAAATTTTTATTAACCTTTTCCTCATAACATGGTAGGTTGACACTGGGATTAAGGTGCGATTATGATTGAATCTTCTGGCAGATGGTCCCAGTTCCCTTTCCGTCGCTATGCTGGCCCTTTGCACCTTCTTGTTTCTTAATGAAAGACAGCTAACAGGAATTGGGTTGGTAATGGATCATGTAAGATTAAGGTTATTAAACGGACTTGGCAGCAACTTTTTTTTTCAGAGCAGAGCCCACTTGCTTTGACCGAAAGGGTTTTAGATTCGTTACAAAACAGGGGCTTTTGCGCGAGATTGAATGTCACGTGAGAATGAAGATGACAAAACCGGCTACATCTGGAGCATCGGGTTACAGCCAGTTACCGAGAGCTTCCCCCCCCCGCCTTTTCTCTCTAGAAGCTGCATTTCTTCAGCTTTCGCGGCAGGTCAGGTTTGAGCTGTGCATTTGTGGGTCACAAAGTCAACGCAGGACAATTGAGTCAGGCCCGCGGCCATTTGTAACGGCGGAGAATACTCACTTTTCCGAGCAACACCCTGTGCAGAAATGACAAAAAACAGCCATTGTGTCCTTTACACTGCTCTCCACGCCCTTTGTGTTGGAAGGCTCAGCAGGTTGTAATTCAGACTGAGTGATGTAAAAGCGGACCAATACTCTATTCAAAAAGCATATTTTATTACAGGGCTACTGTGGACAATGCCCCAAAAGCATGCATTCTCAGAACTTGAGAGAAGTAGAATGATTGAAAAAAAAAACGAATGAATGAAACATTTCGAGTGAAGAGCTAATTCTGTATTCGGCAACAAGTATGAGGAAAGTCTGCATTTCTAAATCCTAATTACATAATTCATGAATGCAGATCATACATTTTAAATATTGGCCTAGCCAAGTTAATATCCTTGATTTCTAAAACCGTTTGATGCAGTTTTACTAAGATTAATGCCAGATTTTCAGAGTAAAGTTGAATTAATTTGAAATGAATAATGCTTTATTATTCCCAAAATCTCATTTTGCAGCAGAGACTCGGTAAGTTATTTGCCATCAGTACTTATATGGGCAGAATAACCTCTTCTTTGTTCTTAGAGCTGAAGAACTGACTACTTTTTCTATTGATTTTGAGCAAAAGTCACAATTTTAACTTGGAAAATTTGTATTGTTTGTTATTTATTGTGTAAATACAAGGACGGTTCTACGTTTTTTGCTTTAAAAGGCCTTATATATGTATAGGATTGGCCTATAGTTTGCAAAATGTGAAATGCTTTTTTTAAAAATGTTAAATTGAAGTCATATTTTGTTATGTCACATTGCAACTAGCTGTAAATTCTTTTGTTCTGATCATCACCTCTATGTTGCATGCGGCTCGGAAGAGATTTATGCATCTTCTTTGTTCTTAGAGCTGAAGAACTGACTACTTTTTCTATTGATTTGAGCAAAAGTCACAATTTTGACTTGGAAAATTTGTATTGTTTGTTATTTATTGTGTAAATACAAGGACGGTTCTACGTTTTTTTGCTTTAAAAGGCCTTATATATGTATAGGATTGGCCTATAGTTTGCAAAATGTGAAATGCATTTTTTAAAAATGTTAAATTTAAGTCATATTTTATGTCACATTTCAACTGGCTGTAAATGGAGGTCAGAATTACCGCTGGTTTCGTCAACATTTTTCTTCTCTGCCATGATGCATCAACTCCCCCAACGTACAGACAAAAGTCAGGTCTGTAACCCCTGCAGCTCCACCCCCGTGCTCTTTGACCTGTAGCGGAGGCCTGGCTGAGCACAAACAGTGGTCGTTCACTCAAGCACCACAACCACCACCGCCACCGCCTCCACCTCCGCCGGGGGCTCCCGTTTCACTCGGCCAATGAAAGAGCTTACTGTAAATAACGGGGGCCTGGTTGACCCCAGAGTTTATCTGGGCCTGAGACCCCTGCATCCATCCTACTGTAACAGAGCCCGCCGGTAACAATAGACTCTCTCATGGGTGTTAAGACTGCGGGCTCTCTCTGCTCTGTACCCACTCAGAATGGGGATTAAGGGGGGAAAAAAAGGCCCCTGTCAGGGTCCTTGGAGGGGGTCAACCCCCTCCAAACCACTACAACCCCAACACACAGACACTTTAGCCTTTGTCCCGCTGTGAGACTTGGGAGCAGGAAGGGATAGAGGGAATGCGGAGGTGGGGCTGAAGCCTGAGACCAATCAGTCTGACAAAATGCTGGATCAAACTCTTAGATACAAACACCATCAAAGCTCATTTTGGTGCTGAAGCCACTAAGACGTTTCACTTTTTCAACCTTTCTCTCCTCCCTTTTTCAACAGGAGCATTTGCCATTTGGAGGACGGCACTTAATTGAATTGGTATACTGTACATATTCAATTTAAGAGTTAGACTTTCTTTTTTACATTTAATAAATGCTGACGTCAAATGACCAATTTGGATATTAAATCAGGAATCTATTTAAGAATAACTACGCACTGTGTGATCAGCGTTTTTCCATTCTCTGACATTTCACAGTTAAAATACATGGTTATTTCAGTCATAAATTTAAAAAAAACAAACAACTAATTCTTAGATGTGACACGGCTTTAATAACCTTTAGGATATTTCCTGCATAAATCTCTTCCGAGCTGCATGCAACATGGAGGTGATGGTCAGAACAAAAGAATTGAAGTCATCTGGTGATGATGAAATGCTTGTAAGGCTCATCCTGTGTACCCTTGAATGAGTGTGTGTGTCGGCGCAAGAAAAAGGGACACCAAAAGAGATACACAGGAAGGTTTCAGGTCAGAGGCTAAGTGAAATATATCCCCACTCTGAGGCATGCACGAGAGAGGATGCAGGAAGCTGAGGGCCAGAGATAAGGGCGAAGACGGTGGGTGATAAGCACCCAAACACCTGTTAGGGAACCTTCAGCTACTCGCCGCAGACCAATACTTACAGGAGGCAATAAAACACCGGCCGGGCAGGAAGGGGAGAAGAGCACGGTAAAAGCAGGGGGAGAAGATTGCTGCTGTAACCTGCTTTTCTGTTCCAAGAGGTAAGGAAAAGAAAGCAAAACACCGAGTGTGACTGGGCGCCGTCGCACACATGTGGGGATGAGAACACACCCCGTTTCACGGCATGCTTAATGGCATATGGCGAGAGCCTAAAGCATCATTTGTAAGGTCAGCAGCCAGACAACAGAGGCAGAAATGATGCCGTTTGAGTCATGGCATGTCAGAGACGTCCGCTTCAGCGATCACTCCAGAAAATAGAAAGCCCCCCCCCCCGCCTCCCCAACCCATCCCAATGTTTTTTACAATCCAACTCTCACCTTTTGAGGGGGAGAGACACACACTAACACAAACTCTGAAAAACAGTCAAGAGAGACCTTGGATATGCCCGACAGTCTAGCAGTAAAAAAATGTGTCAAGAGAAAAACTATACACACATATATATATATATATATATATATATATAGTTTGTTTTTCTTCACAAGTACTTACATTTCTGTGGATTGTGAGTTTATACTTTTTCCCATTCTGCTTTTGATTTAATTTTTATTAATCCATTTATTTTTTTGTAACTAGGCTTTTAACTGTTGTGATGTGGGACATGTTTGCAGCATTTTCATGGAAATAACTTCCTTAAAAAAGAACCGATATCTCAATGCGTGCTTCTTGGTAAAACCCTGTTTTACAGTTAATTTATAGACAAAAATATTTCCCTACATGTATCCCAGACACCTGAGGGTAGCTTATGGATAAGTTTCATATTTGTATATCAACGTAATGTAAATAAAAGAAGGAAAATGTACAGTTTGTACTTTAAAGACTAAATGTTAAAATAGCTTGTCTGAAAAGTTCAACCCCCCAAAAAACAAAACAGCTTTGACAGTTTTTGGCTTGTTTGGAGGCCATTGGGAAGTAAACAGAAGTAAAACAATGTCCACTTTGTCAAATTAAGAGCGTTTTGTATGTGAAATAATGCTAATAACACAAAACAAGAGAAGTGTGTGGAAAACCTTTTCACTAGCAAAACCCCTTTCAACATAAGAATGTTAAAACTGCACCTCGGATGATACATGCTATCATTTCTGTGTTCAGACAGCCTTCCTCTTCAGGCAGACAAATCTGCCTTCAACCAAACTCACCCCCCACCTCACGCACAGCGTCTGTCACGGAGTGGGGGGGGGGGGGGGGGGGGGACAGGCCTATCCGTCATCAGCTCTCTCCCTCTAGTAATCTCTCTAGGCGTCTTCGGTCAGCAAATACATAAATCAATTATGGTTTTAAGCTTTATACCATGATTTACCCAACTGATCCCTCCTGGATTACAGCAGAGCTTAAAACGTGTCGGTCAACGCTAAAGCTGCAAGTCGTCTTGACACTGGTTGCACTCCTGCCACGGAGCTCGCTCAGAGCCACATCAGCTACCTACAAGCATAGCTCTGAGGTCATTTTTTGAATGGTCAGGCAACCATATCTGTCTGGGGAAGTATTATTTTTTGCAATCTCTGAATACTAATCATTTGCAGCCAAAAGAAACACCTATGAAAATGAAACCATAAATCAGGAAACTTATTTGCAAATGGTTTCCTGAATTAGCAGCAAAACTAAATATAAAACAATAAAAGCGTCAATTCCAATAATAAAAACATGTGAACAAAAATGAAAACCATTGGATGAAAACTGTTTAAATCTAACTGCTAATATCTAGGCAATTAAAAACAAGGTATTTGGAAAGAAACATGATGTACAACTCAGTAAAAGCATTTAAATATATATTCCAATAATGTTGTTAACATTAATAATTAGCAACATCACGTCATCCATTTGTACTATGGACAACAGTATAAAAAGCTACTACAGAACTACAGAAAATCTTACACTTACAAATGATTCATGATCTTACATTTGTCCAACTAACACAGAATGTGTATGTTTGCAAGATTCAGGTCCTTTAAGAGTATTTGCGATTACATGTTCTTTTGGTTTGTAAAACCAAATCGGAATTTAGATATGCCATTATAACTTTTAAACCTGTCTGCAGATACTCATACATTGGTTTCATGGTGTTTTTATTAATGGGTATGTCCAGTATTATATTTATATCTCTATTTCTATGTCTATGCAATGTTATATATTATGACTGCATTCAAGTAAGTGTCAATTCTTTATCTTATTTATTGGCTGTTACTGTGCACTTGTACTTTGAAATGTATATCTAATTTGGGGTTATCTAATGAAACTGAATTGAATTGACCTGAATCTACCCACACAGAATTTGAGGCAAAAGAGACAGTAAGTTGTATTGTATTGAGTTGAGTCATTTTGTAAGTGTTTAAGACCATTTCAAACTGCTCTACAAACTAGAGTAGTGGCATTAATTTATCATTTGTCCCTGCCTTGTAGAGTCAGGTAGATGTAGAGTGGCGTGCAAAAGAAAAAGAACCAAAGTGCAAGTACCTCAATTTTGCGCTCGAGCACAATATGATCACTGGAAGCGATCCAGGGGGCCTTCTCTCCATCTTTCATTATATGAGCGGGTCATTAACACTTGCGGCGACTTAAATTCAGCTGCAAAACGTGGCTCTTTTTCCTCTAAAGAAGAGGATAAAAAGCCTCCACGATGCCGCTTTGTCCTCATTTTCCTACCTGAGAGCTCCTTTGTGGCAGGTGATGGGGGGAGAGAAAGTGGGTGTGTAATTTTTATGACCAGCTTCTTAGCGTGTTGGTATCACTTCATTGGGGCCCCTTGCCAACCTCTGGCAAAGCATTCAAGTGGCAACAAAGAGGCTAATTAGAAGCTCTCTCACTGGAAGCCACCGAGGGTTTTTGATACTTCCCAGGGAGGCTAGTGGGGCCTCCGAGGTGGCAGAGGCAGCTTTTGCACACATGCACGTATACACACATTTACAGGGCGTTTGTGAGCACACACGGGATGGCCCTTTTGGCTGTAGCACATTTACTCTTTGTGACCTTCCTCTTCACAGTTTGCCAATAGAATCAGAGACAAGGAACCACCATATCTCCTTTCACGAGGCCAGGACCCAGAGATGGGATGCTAATGGGACATCGATAGGATTAGAAGTATTCCGATCCAGGAGGCTCTACGAACCAGGACCGAGACTCACTGTGCCGTCACGCCGCATCGTTCTTATTCTATCGATGCCGTCTTAAAAAACAAAAATGAGAACATTGATGGATATTAATACAGTAAGAATGTCTGAGAAGAAACGCAGGGCTTCGGTAGTTTAATGTGGGCTTCCGAAAATGGAGAAGATCAATAGTGTTTATGAATTCACAACAGGATTCCCCGCAGACAACACAGCAGTGCCCAGCCACGGCTCACAACAGCTTCTGGGACTGGAGATAGACATCAGGAAGTAAAGGCCAATAACACATTTGCATGTCACCTGATAACCAGATGTAATTAGTACTCCCTGACTGAGCCTTTATTGAGCCCCCCTACCCTTCCTCTTGCAAACAGACAAAGGCGGCATCCCCAGCGCTTTTTCACCGAGGCGCACACGATTCTCAGCGTTGAGTCATCATTACTTGGGTCTCCCCGATACGCAGGGGCCTCAGTATGTTCATTTCATACAGCGGTCCGTGCCATACGGCGGAAGAAAGGCCACGTCTGCCAGGCCCTGTTGGCCAAACAGAGACGGCTCCTCGCACCAAGTCATGTTGCTAACTTTGACTGCACAAGCGCCTCCCTCCGCTCTTTTCAAGGAGAAGAAGGCGATCTAATCAGCAGGGTGATTAGATCGCTTCCCGCCATTGCTGTGGCTACTTTCTGTATATTAGAACCCTTACAGTCGATCTTGATTTCCCCTTCTTCCTTTTAGCTGTTCACATTCCATATTTCTTTTCCTTTTTTTTTTAAAGACAGATTCTTTTTCTCCATTGGATGGTATCGCAGACCGCAATATGTGCAACAATAAAAAGCCTGATGTGACCTAAGGTATGTGTTTGTGTGTTTGTGGGTGTGTGTAGTCCGTTCCACATGATGCAGCCCCCCGTGTTAAGTCTTTAATCGATACATCTCCCTATCCTGACAGTGAGGACAGAGCCAAGATCTGAGATCAGAGCGATGGCGGTGTAAATCTTTACGGTTCAACCAGAGCCTTTTAAAGCCTGTCTATAATTGGGCCTCAGCCAGCAGCTGCCTCGGCTGTGGCCATCAACGCGGGCCCGGTCAAAGCAGCAGCCCCTCAAGGGGCATAAACAAACACCGCGGCCCCAATAAGGGCAGAAAAAAAGCACCTGTGTGGGGATAAAAAGAGAGATGACGTGAAAGCCGGATTCGAAAAAAAAAAAAGCCCACTGCCGTCGTCTGTGGCTCAGGCATTACTTGGAGAGGTGTTTTTGTTGAGTGAGGCTTTTTGTGCTGTTGGATTATTACACCAACATGTACTGTACCTCTGAGTGCAAGCTGGGGAGACTTAGCTCACTGAGTGATTTCAAATAGGGGGTAATCCACTGCCATGTAATGGATGCTTTGTTGCCAGGTGGTTCTCAGCAAGAAGGAAAACGCTTGCAGTTTTACAGGTTAGGACTACAAGCCTGCTGTTCTTCATGATCTTTTATTGCAGATGACATATTGTATTCAGTGAGCACGGCCGAGACAATAAAGATCGTCTTGGCTTCGAATCATTCATATCTATCCATCCTTTCTCCGACTACAGAATATATGGATTTTTTTGTCTTGTTATGAAGTGGAGCAGAGAAAATTGAAGAAAATCTCTGATAGTGCTGTCAACAATCACTACAGACTGCTGCCTTGGGGTTCTGCACATACCACTCAGGGTCTGCCACCTCTCAAAAACATCAACCACTATATTTCTCAGCAAACAGGCGGGGATAAACAACTCACTATTTCTACACGCATTCAAGTTACATCCCCACTTAAGCGTGGAAAGAGCTCATTTACTCCACGAATGAGACTCTTAACCACCAATCGGGCTAAAACATTTTGTTTGACATTTACAGTATGAATTCAATGTATTCAGTCAACTCAGAACTGCTTTATGGTAATAACTTCAATATTAATTTAGAGGTAGTCAGTTTGTTGCTTGACCAACATCGCTTTTCTGGCCCTATTTTCTGCAAATTCGAACTTCATGCAACCTCACGCAGAGGAAATATAAAAACTTTTAGTCCATCTGTTAGTTTAAAATAAAGTTGAGATCACAATTTGACTTTCAAATTGATTTGTAAATTAAATCTTTAAAGGTTGACTATTCTTTTGGAGCGAGCATCAAAATCAATACGATCTAAAATCAAATATAAATGGTCGTTCGTGTTTAAAAACAGCGTAGACATTCCTACTAATAAATAAATAAATAAGCGTATGTGTATTTGTCTTTGTGTATGTATATATCCTATTACCTGCAACAAACTTTACAGACTGCTATACTGGCTAAAGCTGCTCTTGTTTTACTAAGAAGGATTGCCGAGGGTTATCTGTCTCACTCTGATATGCACAGATAAGGGCCTTGGGCTTGCCGTTTAAACACCTGGGGCCTGGGGTATTAGAGCGCCCTCCGTCCCCCGTCGCCACAATAGGAGAGGAAATGGAGGAGCGAGCGCTGCTGCTGCTGCTGCTGAGGGGAATGTGTGTGAAGAGTAATGAACACGAGTGTGTGCGCGTGCGGAGGTTTACGTAGGGGTGATTATTCCCAAACTCCCACAACTCTAAACCCCAACCCCACCGTCAACAATAAAAATAAATAAAGAGAATAATCCAAAAAGGGGAGAGGCGTGATCATGTCAAAGTCTCTGATGAATGTGTTCCCCTATTAAAAAAGAGAAACAGTCATAACAAAAATAACAGTAGCTTTATGATAAAAAAAAAAACAATGATGGTCATCAGTCATGTTTAAAGGCTATATGGTGGAAAAGCTCTTTTTTTCACTTATACGATGTACATTACAGCCAGGGTCGGTCATTTGCATGAGAATGGACGATTAAGTGAAAGAGATAAACCCAAGGCTAGTTCCTGTGAATTGGATGCTGTGTTTGGAATATCAAGCAGAGGAAGGTTTTTTCCCCTTCTTTTACTCTGCCTCTGCAGATTTAGTCCCCTGCATCATGCATTTATTAACTCAATAATCACCCTTGGCCTTCCCTTGTTGATCATCTTCTCGGTTTGAGTGTTATTTAAATAGTTCGGCATTACTGTGTTATCGTCAAAATGGAGATATGAGACAGCCTCTTTTATTGTCCTTCCTCTGAGCCACTCCTCAATAAGATTACCCCCAGCTATTCAAAACTGAGAGACAACTGATATATACATATATACACACATACACAAACACATACACACCCACACCAGTGTGGGCTTTAACATGATAAACTCCACGTAACGGTAAGGAAAGTGAGCAGTGATTAGAATTATCCAGGAAGTGGGTGCTTTCTGGTGTAATCATTTCAGCATTAAAGCACACACACAGACACCTCACACCACTGAGCGGTGCCACATCTGGACACAATTGTGTTCACGTGTTACTTAACCTTCCTGCACAGAGTCAACTTTTACAACTTTTTTGTGTTTTTCTCCGCGGGGGCAACGATGACCGTGACACAGTGGCCGCCGAGACATTATGCAAAATTATTCAGAGCGAAGAATACACCGATTGTCTGAAAATAAAGCATCACATATCAACATCAAAAGCATCAGCGGATTGACAAGCTGTGCAAAGAAAAGAAAAATTGACTGGATCTGCCGTCAAATGACCCAGAGACGAATTTGTGAGGACACGAGGATCGTCTGAATTATCAAGCAGAGCTTTCATGTGCAAACGGGAAAAGCAGGCAGTGGATGATGCAATGTTTGATTTCTGCACTTTAGGAGGCTGTCAGGACAGCACATGTAATATTAAACAGTGTCGTGCCGGTGTATAAACCAGTTTAGATTAACCCATTAGTATTCTATGGGGTGAAGCAGGAGATCAATGCATGAAACGGTTTGGAAATCTCCTTTGATACAAGATTTCCCAGCTTGAGCGAATTGATGAAATTCCTCTTGAAACACAGGCAACCATTTCACACGCCCAGACTTTTGTCCATTAAGACTGCAAGACTACATTACTGTCTCTTACACACAGACTAAAGAGTATTTTCTAAAGCAAGGAAATACGTCTTTATAAGAATCTCCAAAGTAAGCCGATATTATTTTTTTCCCCCACTCATGATGAACATTTATCTGTTTATGCAGAAGTTATCTTTTTGTTAAACAAAGAACAGGCACTTGTCTCGAAGGCCACGCAAAATCGTAGACCTTCAGAGGAAACTGAGCACAAAGGAAGTGAGTGACTTCACTGCCATTATTAAATGGTGGAGAAACACTGCGGAGTAACGCTGTGAGACAACTCAAACAAGGACACCTCTCTCATGAGTAAATGCGATTCTGTAATATTCAGTGTTTTTGTCAAGACAACCATGTGACACATTTGGAAACGGAGGATCTCGGACTGAATTGGTTCAGCTCTGAGCCGTCTATCCCGAGTTACATGACAGGAATGACGGGATGGGGACAAATGCTTTGCAGAGTAAGAAAGTGGCCTTCAAGGTTAAAAGAAAGAAAAATTGACAGCAAAATCCACATAGCAATGATTGCCATGATCAGTGTATGAGGTATTTACCATCTCAGTAAATCTAACGGTGACAAAGCGCAATGAACAGCAACATAAACTACTGATAGCGAAGTTTAGAAAACATATTACAAGTTTCTTTTTTTTCAGTGAAACCAGTAGGCCTTAAGATTTATTTTTATGATCTCCTAGAAAGAGCACAGCACCAGTACACTGCCGCCCCCCTGTCCTAAAACTAGCTCCTTGTCTCAGGGCCCAGGTTCAGCACTCATTTCCTGAGCCACCATCCACTCCACTTATCAAGCTAATAAGGGCCTCCCTTGTGCAGTTATGGGAAAAAGGAGGGGAGCGCGGTCCTGGATGAGGGATTCCACATTGGGAAGTGTGTGTGATCGCTGCCTCCCACATCTTGGAAGGTGTGACTAATGGTTTTGGACGTTTTTAAGACAGTACTGCAAAGGCAGTCGCCTGGGCAAGGTGGCCAATAACGGAGGGAGTGCATCTCTAGACCTGAGCTGTCAGCCACAAAGTACTTTGAAAGTTTAGAGAATTATATAACATCATCAAAAAGCAATATAAGAGCCATTCAGTGTTTTGCTAGCTGACGAAACTACTTTTTTAAAAATGAATACACTCTTACCCATTTAATTCATATAATAATATGAATAAATTATTGATGTGCAAATTTTGAATGGTAAAAATGCATTTTAAATAATTAAAAACAAGTACCAGATAGCCATTCGAGAAAAAAAAAACCTGACTTACCTGTGCTGCTCCACAGCATCGTTATCAGGTAGTTCTGCGCCACAGACATTGCAACGTTCATGCTGGTTCCTGCCGTCAGGTTTCATGCCCACTGCCAGCTCCCCGAGCTTGTTGAAGAATTCTCTCTGGATGAAGCTCTGCGGCAGGAGTCCCCCGTAGGCACTGAAGTCCATAGACATAGCCAGGGCTGGGGACATGGGCAGAGCTGAGGCCATGGACACTGGGATGGACATCATGGCGTCTGATTTGTGATTGACCGGCAGGGAGTACAGAGAGGCCAAATGTTTCTCTGTCATTCCGGCCATCGCTTCCAATCCCATCTGACTGACTTCAGCTTGCTGATCCCCCATGCCATCGTCGCGGACGTAATGCAGTTCTCGAGCGCTGGTGATCACGCTGCTCCTGGTCGGCGTCCCGGGACCGTCTCGGTTCCGGTCCTCTCCGCTCCGCTCTCCGTTGCTGGAGGTGCCGGACTCCATGTTCTGGGGGCTGTCGTGGCCGTTGCCTCCCATGTCGACCTGCATCATTTCGGTCTTGATGTCGCCCATCAGGTGGTGGGAGTTGCCGTGGACGAGGTGCTCGCCGCCGAAGCCCTGCTGCAGCAGAGTCTGACCGATGCTCATCAGGCTGTCCACCGCGGCTTTGGTGGGACTTAGGTTGGAGACGCCGTAGGACGTGGAGACGGAGGGACTCTGCTCGACTACACCGCTCATGTTGGAGACTTGATGGGTACCTGACAGACTAGAACTCTCCATGGAATGCTTTTTAGAGTGTTTAGCTCCGTTTTGGCCTTTGCGCTCCTCGTCCTCCTCCGTGCTCCCGTCGTTAGCGTTGGCCTCGGCGTCATTCTCGTCAGAGGACTGGATGGTCTCCAGGATCTTCAGGCATTGCTCCTCCAAGTACTCGATCTCCAGGATTTCGGCTGCATACAGGAGGTCGTCCAAGTCCTCCACCTTTGCCTGGAGCGTGGCAGTGTAAGCGTACTCCAAAATCTGCTGGAAAGTCTTTGGTGAAAGAAAGTCAAGGGTGTAATGCTGGCTACTGCGATGGAAGAGGATCTCAAACATTTTGCTGGTGCAAGCGAGCACAGTCCGGTGAGCGTGAAACTCCTGGCTGTCCACCATGATGACGACATCGCACAGAGTCCCAGCCAGACGCATCTGGTTGGCCTTGTGAAGCAGGGCAGTGGGGTGGTTGGGGTTCTGAAGCTGGATCATACCCATTTTAGCTAAATCCATTATGTCGATGCAACCCACCAGGCCGACTCATGAGGCTTGTCTTTCCCACTCAGCAGAGTTTGTGACTGTCTTTGTAAACAAGATGAAACCTGTGGGGGAAATAAGAGAAAAAAATACATTTAAATATAAACGCACACAAAAATGTAACTGACAGTTTATTTCTTACATTCAAAGCCAACAAATGTAGGCCCTTATTCAAATAAATGCAAAAGTGTGCGCAAATGCTAATCCAGTATGTCAAGTTATCATTTACAGAAGTATGAAAGATCCTTCTTTTCCCCATTTTCAATTTAACATTACATTTGAAAAATGCACCTGATGAACACAAACATGTATTCATCAGATGCAAAGTGACTGAAATCTCAAATTGCAGACATCCTGCAGGGACAGTAAACAATCTGCGCGGCGACATTGTTCTTAAAAGACGCACAGCGTGCTGACTGTGTTTGACGAGAGAGCTGTCCAACAGACACATGCTACATACTAATAAGCCCAACATATGCGATGCTAAAAAGATGTCTTCGTTTGCTTATCTGATGGGGTTGTACACCAGTTAAACAAGAGCGAATTGTGGGCTTTCACTGCTGCTTGGCTCACAAAGACCGTCAGCAGCCTCTCTGAAATTAAATAGCATCTTACTCAGTATTCTCATCACAGATGGGAGCAGAGAGCAGCGGGCAGAAATGTGTGGAAAAAGAAAGCAGGATGAGGCAAAAGCACACAACACTACTGCACTGAACCCCCCCCCCCCCCC
>JABUIW010000027.1:2711078-2721306 GCA_013363375.1 Menidia beryllina | reverse complement strand
ATATCCTGTGTAGGCACAGTGTGTAGGCTGGTGCGTGGAGGAGGTGTGTGTTTGCGCGCATGAGTGTCTGTGTATTGGACGGGGGGGGGGGTATAGGCCCCACACAGTGGACCTTTGTGAAACTCTGTCCATGCAACCAGGCTGAATGGATTCTTTTTACACTTGTGTAAACCTGGGGGCGTCTCTGGCGGTGAGACCACGCCTCACTGACCCCTGACCCTCACCTCTAACCCCTGCTGGATTTGGACACGAGGTACTTTTAGTCACCATGTGCTTATGTGTGAAGCCAAAAGTGACTCGACTGAGACCTTGGTTTAAACCCCTTTGCGCATAAATTGTGTGATCTCGTTTTGCAATCTTAATCCGTCAAGTAATGCATTTAAAGTTCACTAATTAGTTAGCCGCTTGATAGATATATAGTTGAACAAGCTATTGAACAAACAATTGACATCTTAGACATATTTGAGGCGCGTGAAGATGCAAACAGAAGGAAAGATAATAAATGACAGCCGAGTAAGGTAGAGATCCCAAACAGAATACAAAACCTACCCATCGGCGCTCCATTCAATGAACACTGGCTCAGTTCAAACCATTCTGACCCCTGAATGACCAAGCTCTTTGTGTTTACCAAGTTACAGGTTTGCTCACTTCCACAAACGGAGAGAATGGCCAAACCTGCTTTCAGGTTAATGGGTGAAATGGCTTTGTTGACTTAGGTGTTTTATTTATCAAGTGCCTCTTTACTTCTCCATTCCAAGCCTTCACCTGCACCCTCAGAGGATAAACTACAGCGCTCAAGAGAATCCTCTGGATCAATACTCCTCTTGTCTCATATGGCAAAAGAATGGCAGCCTCACAAACTGGAGCTGTTTGGCCAGTTTCAGGTTGAAGAGTATCTTGATCTAAGGCTCTGTAATCATTTCATAACTAACCAATGATTGATGGTTTGCTTTGTTAGAAAGACAGTTATTAAAAAAGATAATAAGGTTGGTATTGGAGGTCAATGGAGCCCTGGTAAAGAAAAGCATATTTTTTACCTAAAAAAGCATAGATGTAACAATTCAGACTGTAGGTTGTATGTAGGATAAATGCAGTGTCTGAGATTGCATTATTTTGGACACATTCTCCAAAAAAAAAAGACCCTAGCATTGATATAGTCAGTTGCTGAATTATTTAATGAAAAAAAAACTTGTTTTAAGTTTGTTCATGTCTCAGGACCTACAAATCTGGATGACGTTTTATTGCCTTGAAGAACATTACAGGAAAACATGACACATGACAACAAATTTTGAGTGAAAAAATGACCCTTTCTGATTAGACATCTGACTCAGTTTCATAGCCTGATGATAGCCAGATCCTAATTCATTAAGATATTCGTTTAAAGAGCATTTTACATTCATATATGGTATCCTGCATAAAAAAAAGTGTAGCCAAGGAATTATTCCACAGGTGCATGCTGACAGGGTTTTCATTGAGCAAAAGAAAAAAAAAACAACAACAATGAAATGCATGCAGAACAAAACAAATGAACAATGAAAACTGGAAAAAAAAAGATGTTGTCCTTTCAAAAAGACTAGTTTATTTACAATGTTTGTGCTAAAATACTTCAAGTGCCCTTGTATTGCTGTTTTTCTATGTCTTGCATGTTATAAATAAAAAAGGAAGAGTTGCTGTAGGAAGAGTTTTTTGATGATGTCATGACACTGACATTCTTCTGGGGAAGGCAACAGTAACTTGACTATTCATTCCTGGTACAATCAGCGATGGGTGAAGATTATTCAGAAAAAAGCACAAGCATCATGAGCAGAGAAAAGGATTTCAAAGGTCAGAAGTGGAAACTTAAAGCATTCTTTCTTGACTGTAAATATCTTCAGAGATTTCTCACAGTTTGTATGAAAGGGTAATTGCAAAAGACATTATTTCAGATGTTTTTCTTGGTGATGATTCTACTACCTCTCCCATAAATTACAATTACGTAAAAAGACCACACAAAGATTTAGAATCTGGATCTCTTTTAGTTTAGACAAGCGATACACAAAAGGAGCCTGGCACAAACCAAACCTGCACAAACACAAAATCCCAACTGGACCACGGTGGGGTTATTTTTCCCCATTAATAATTAACATATTTGAACCCATTTACACCCTTCACCAGTGTTAGCTGATCTCCTTTGTTGAAAGAAATCACGACCGAAAAGTGGTGGTCTGAGAGCCCCTTGCAGTCTGACAGGAGACGCATTCTCACTCACGCTTCAAGAAAACAAATAAATCAAAGTATTTCACTGTATACCGATCACAATAATTAAGGGATTCCCATTCCAAAAAATCCTGTTTGTTTACATTTGGTCTGAGCACCATATTTATAATGTTGAAGATACTCAATATAATATGATGAGGACCCCATGCCAACCAAAACTGAAGATAAATCAAAATGCATTTAATCGAATCAGTTGGTTTAAGTGTTTCTTTTTTTGACTGTAGACATACTGCAAACATCTTGGATGAATTAATGAAATGCTTCAAACTCATGTAAGCTTTTAGCACGTATCTGTTTTTGTAAGGTGGTTGATTAACAAGATCTATATGTAGGGAAAAAAGTCCTTAACTCATTCAGTGTTTGCTGGTCAACCTATTTGACTCCTATATGAGACCTTTCTTATATTTGTCTTACTATCAGAATTGTGTTTAAGCTGGCGACCAGTTGTCAATTTACTTTTTCCTCACTCGTTTTGGGTATTTAATTTGCTTTCACGTGTGTGCCACGCACAGTTCAGTTTTACAGTTCAAGGTTGCTTAAGCCTAAGAAATAAAATACTTAAGTTAAGGACACTGTATGCATATTACAGGTCTGGAAATAGGGAAAACAAAATTATTTATTGAACACAAACATCGCAAGTATTCCCCAAAATATAAAAAGTCAAGCATTTCTACGAATATGGGACAGTGTGATTCCTACATACTGTTTTAGTGCTAGTCTTTGTCTTACATTTTGTCTCTGTGTGCTGGAGTTCTGAATGATGTACACTGCAAAGTTACACAAAATATTTCAAAGTTAGTTTATCCAGGTATACAACGCAAATAGAATGCATAAGAAGAACCTACTTCTTGTTGACTTCCTTTTTTGTTACAATCATTACACGTAGTGTCAGGGGGGTGGATCTCAAGGGGTTTATTGGAACAAAAAACACACTCAAAAAGAGTGGATGTCAAACCAAAGTTCAAAACAAGGAGACAAAACTATGGACAAAGTATCAAAGCAAGATTTAACATGACTGTGAACACAAAATATCAAATAAAGTAAATTAGGCTATGGCAAAGAATCAAATAAAGATTAACAAAACTGTGGTAAAGTATCAAAACAAGACTATGGCAAAAATACTAAAAGTTAACCAAGACTATGGCAAGGCAAGGCTGTGACAAAAACAAGGCTATGGCACAAAAAGCAAGACTGTGGCAAAAGTGCAAAAATCAAAACCTTACGTGGCGAGGAACAAAGGACGCGAAAGCAAAGGGACACAAAAACCCAAAACTCAAAAACACACTGGCACGGGCCGAGGGGAGACGAGGACTATTTAAACACACGAGGGGAAGGGAACCCCAGGTGTACACAATAGGTGATCAAGACATGACAACACACCACACATTCCCCCAGACGTGACACGTAGGCTCCTGAATAAACATGTAATCTTGGCTTGATTTTTGCTAAATCCACCACCTACTCTGTACTGATGACCACAGCACTTGAAACTTTGTAAGAACTGTAATTTGTGTATACCATAAAAAGTTATAACAGTCTAATTTTGATTCGAACAGATGTGCTGACAGATGCCATTATGGATTTCACATGTAAATGACCAAACCAACAAATATCTATGAGATAGGAAAGCCTGGAGTTTTCAAATACCTTCAATGTGTTTGTATTAATCAGGGAAATGGGATTCATAAGCATCATAGTTAAATCAAGTGAAAAGACTGCTAAGGTGGCCAACATTTTGTGCAAATTTATTTCGTGCACGTGATAGCTGACAGTGTAATTTTTACTTCTGCTCAAACACAGTTACTCACCCAATCAGGTTATGTGCATATTTAGCATATTTAGCCTTATTGTGGTTATTTGTATTGTCGGTTACTTTGAGATTCAGCTCTTATGTGTTTTTTTAAATCAAAATAAATCAAACATCTGAGCATTTTAAATATTCTCAAAAGTCACAAGACTTGATGAGTAGTTTTCTCAGATTCTGCCATTTTTATTTTTTTCGATAATAAAGTTTAAAAGACAAGAAAATGCCAAAAAGGAGTCAGAAGTCATTGTCAAAGAGGAACTGGGTGGTGAGAGAGTGAAAAATCCAACAGCACACCTCACCAGTGATAGTATCGCTAGTACACATGAACTCATTTAATGTAAATGAGAAAACGTGTACTTGTTTTTGTAAATACATGTTTGTGAATACAAAACAGGAAGGAGTGGATCAAGTGTGTCTCTCCAAAGGTATTTCTCTGGTAACATATCATAACATATTAATGTCAAATGCTTTAAAAATGTCAAGTGTCACTTGGACAGTGATTCTCCCAGATTGAAGGTTTAAGAAGGAGGACAACAGAATATTTGTTTTATAACGTGGACTTTTCATGCTTTCATAAAAAAATGCTATGCTATTATGAAAGGCAGCCAATTCATACATGAATTTAAACCATAGATTGTTAAACATGTACAAATGTTGTTGACATTTACTGTATAAAAGAATAAAAAGAGTACAAAGCTTACTACATGCTTTTCACACTATTTAGTGACAGATGAAAGATCTATTAATTGTGTTTTGTAAAATACGAATATCTATTAGAGAAGATCCCTTTAACTCAATGTTTTTATGTCTTTAACTGTTTAGGGCTATGTGTTATGGTGTCGACCCGTCATCCACACTCATCACTTTCCATCCATCTTCTCTAGTGAGGCCACAGTCTGATTAAATTTACCTGATAGAAAAGAATAGCTGATCACCTGTTTCTTTATTGTTTCCCCACCTATCAAACACGAACACACACACACACACACGCAATGCAGGAACTGAGGCGTCTCAAGTGAAGCTGAATTCTAAAACCTTCCTTACTGTTTCCCCGATTCCACAAAGAACCTTCTTTTTTTTTCCCCCAAAGGTTTTGCTAGGAAACGAAAGGCATGTAAAAACTCTGCTTCTCATTGTACTGAGTTGGGGCAGTCAAGCCCTCATGTCCATAGTGCTTGACCACTGGACCGATGGCAAACGACAGAGTAATCACCTTACAGTGTTCCTGGGGCTCCCCGAAAAGAAAAAAAAAAGAAGACCTGTTCTCTGCAGGGTAGCCCCTCACAACTAATCCTTGAACACATCTTTGTCTTTCCTTTTCACTTTTCTTTTTCCAGTATCTGTAAAGAAATGACAGAGGTTTAACATTAATTGTTTATGACACATTTTAACCCGAAACCACTCCAACTTCTTACTGGTGTTCATACGATCATGTTTCTAGGTTACAGTGTGTGGCTGTTTTGACATGTATCTAATCACTTTTCCAAACAAATAATCTTTCTTAAATGAACTTTTAACATCTATTAGCAGATCAAGTCCCTCTTTACAGGAGAACGGTCTTATGACCGAGTGTGTAGAAGCGTTGTGTTCAGGAAGAATCATCAAATGTGAACATGGCCAATGTCAGAGAAACAAGGAAAAAAAATGGATTTTCCAATTTAAAAAAAAAAGCACAGATCAAGAATGAACCCTAAACTAAGCACACTGATTCATTTAGTGTTATTTATCATTTTTTCTCCTCTCTCTTTCTTTAATTTTTGTGCAAATTTCCTTTTGAAATATTTCAAATTTGGCCTTTTTTTCCAATGTAACATTTTGGGTCAGGTTTGAAATGTTGTAATTCAACACAAAGATCACTCTTTGAACACTCACTGTCAAGAAAAAGAAAAGAAGCTAACTGCAGAGTTATCTACCTACCTTAATTTGCATAAACACTTGAAACAGGCATGATGTATTTCACAGAGCATTTACTAAACTGACACAATGAAAAAAAACAATAACAGTATGGAAATCTGTTGCGGCGGATGTATCAATTTTCTCAGATCACACTGAACATGCATCTTAAATTACAAAGTCAAGAGGTTTTTCGGGTGTTTCACTTATTCACACTAAGTATGCCTCTAGATCCAGTTGCTCACAGCACATCTGGTGTGTTCTAAATGCTGGGTCACTCTGAAGAGTTCTGACTCACCGATGTGCCTTTTGCAAGCTCTGAGGTTTATTTTGGGTAAAGCGGACCTTAAATACACAGTGTGTGACCACTTTCTGTGCTTGTGTTCATAATTGGGAATAAACAATAGAGTTTAAAAGACATATGCAGTTGCATGGCAATTGAAAAGGGTTTTGAGACAATTCGACAAACCGGTTAGAGGCAAACAGAAGCTAATTGTGACACTGTCTGACCGTTATTTACTTTGTGCTCCATGCTACTATCGTTCATCTAAAAAAGTAAATACTTTTCCTTTATATACCAAGTATCTTGACACGGGTGTTGTCAGTTCTTTTTTTGTCTTTATATAGTCTCCCTTTACTTAAATGTATCTAGTCATCCATCAGTTACCCATTAAAGGTACCTGGTTAAACTTGGGAAGTGATTACAGTTGGGCATTGAAACACTAATAAATAAAACATGTAGAGGGAAGCATTAAAAACATTTTCGGCTTTAACACATTGACACATCTTTAACACATCTTGAGGCCTGTTGCATAACTAGCTTGGGAAAAACGTACATATCCAAAAGTGATTCTTTGGTGTAATTGCACCCCAAAAAACCACTCCATCCGTGATATAGGTCTGTATAGTTTTTCCTGAATCTCTCCTCTTAGCCCATAGTGTAAAAGGTTAACATGTAAAAGAAAAAGAGAAGTAAAGAGTTGTGAAGATTTAGGAAAAGCTGACATGTCAAGTTGCAGAAATTCAGCTGTTTAAGATGTATTATGCAAAGTGTACATTGAACATTGTAAGCACAGTTTTGCAAAATCACAGTATGCAAAACTCACATTTCAACAGAAATTATTTTTAGCAGCGTATAATATATTCAATATTTAAGAAGAACTCTAATATCACTCTGATCAGTGCAATAAACACATTTAAAATAGAAACATTGGACAGTCTTCATTATCTCAAAGCTCATTTTTATCAGCTTCTTCACAAAGTACAGTAAATTTTAGTCCTCTTTGAAATTTCACTGATTAAGAAGAACAATTGTGGGTCAAACAAAACAAAAAGCAGCCAATGACTCCCTTCCCAACACAGGTTTATGACAACGTGGCAGAAAATATGGCTGCAAATGCCGTGGGACCTGGATAAATATGTTTGTCAGGCATGAACAGAATTTATTTTCAGCCTTTTAGCACAGCAGCTGACAGATACCGTGTCATTTGGAATGCAACTTAGCTACATTTGTTCGCTATTTAGACTGTAAGTGGCAGCAGCTAGAGTTGTCGAATCATTTTCTGGAATCTGAGCACTGAACACATACAGTATAATGTCATCTAAAATGCAGGTATGTCAGTCAACAGTGAGAAGGATGCAAGTAAGTGGAAACTTTCAAAATATATGGTAATAAACCTGTAAAAATATAACAAATAAGAACCGTTCTGTATTAAAGTAACGGCGTTGGTTTATCCTAAATGTAACACATGCAGAATCCATGGGTTCTATACAGTTAATGGGTATGTGTGTTATATGAAACAGTGATTTGGTCACTCTAATCTGCTAATGCAGAGCAGTTTTATAACGCGTGAAACTAACTAATGACCATACCAGTTAACTAATATTCTACCTTTAGATCAAATGTTGACAACGGCTTAACCAGTAAGTTTGAGTTACAGATAGCAAATTAAATGCAGAGTCACAGGCGTGGAAATGGCAGACCCAGAAGAGCAAGATACAGCTGACACTGCTCTGAAAGCTTTTAATAATATTCCACTGACTGCCAAAGGAATAAATGAAAAGATAAAGCATGGAAGAAAGTAATGCTGATCATTGAAAATAAGCAATAACAGAAATATGGGTGTGACACAGGAAGTAAAGGCAACTGAAAACAGAGGGGAAAAGCAACTAAACAGTAAAACAGTAACAAAAGTTTAAAAAAATATACATAAATCACGACACAGAGTTCATCCAGACAGGACCATTGCACTAACCACGACTATTATAGCCATTTGCTATGATTTACTAAATCTAGTTGTGAATTAGTACATGGGATCTGAAATATTCTGCTAAGTAAAACATTTGATATAAAAAAATGGGTAAATTGGGCCTTTCATCATGTTTCATCTGGCACATTTAACCATTTTGGTCTGTCAAACCTGGCAACAAACAGATTGTAGTGGTGTAAACCAGTTCAGAATGGACTGGTTTGATAATTTTGTCTTTGTTTTGGTCTGTTTTTTAACAGAGGGACCAGCTCTAAACACACTGGACACCACTGTAAACGCTCACATGCACCTGGTACACCTGCAAAATTAGACAAAGGCGTGCATTTATTACTTTGTCTACAGGAAAAAATGAGGAAAATCTCATTTACAGAATATATCTTTGCTAATAACATCACGTATTCACCTGATATTGTTTTGTTAATTTACTCCTTTTTTCTTTCACAGTAAAATACATTTAATAGATCTATTCACAATCAATATCCTGCTGTGCTATCTGACAGAGTACAATAATGAAAAATTAAAAAAAATAAGTAGACCAAACGAACACCTTGCCGAGTCATACGGCGCTGAGAATGAAGCAGCGTAATAATTGCAGTTGTTTCATGTGTGTACCTGTTGTGTGGGCCCCCTGCCATCGCCCCCTTCATCCTCTGCCTGTCTGCTCGCTGACCAGAGGACGGGAGTGGGCAACAATGCTGCCAGCTGCGGCCTCAAGCTGTGAGCAAAAGCCATTCATTTAAAAGGAGTTTTTGTTCAGCTTAAGAAGTGAAGTGGGAAGTTATTTCTTTGAAGAAGCCCCCTTCTGAAGATTTGCTGATCAAAAAAAAAAACACAAAGTTCTGTGATTTGCTGGAACTCCTGGTGTATTTCTCCAGCGGTCTTTCTGTAAAATCTGTGCGGAAAATACTAAAGATTTATATTTAGGAAGGTTCTGCAACTATGGCCTACTACATTTCCAAGCTACTGAGTTACATTCAGATTTTTATTAAGTAAAACAGTTATCGATTAGTGAGTCAGTAGTCCATTTGCTGATGGGTGTCTCCATTTGATTTTTAATGTACCGAAAGAAAAACATTTAGAAAAACAACTAAAGAGGTATCCTTGGGAACAGCTTCTTCTTTTCCCAGTGGGTCTTATTTAAAATAACATTTAAAAACAACATTGTTTATGAAAAAAAATGACTTAATACATCTGTATCTAGTGTCGACATTACTTTTACTTCTCCAACTAGCAAAGCAGCTACGACTTGTTACTTCTAAAGTTGTCAAAATTACTGTTGAAATGATGTCAAGCGATGCTCGGAGGCCCAGATAAGACTCAATAAAGTAACTGAGGCAGAAAGATGAAAGAATTATTGATAGCTTTCGTGAAAGCTCTCGTGTCCATTTTGCATTCACTTTGAGGATGATTTTCCCTTGTGTCAATCTTCAAGCATTGATGTTCAACATCAGTCAAACATTTTCTCTCAGGCTAAAGAAAATGGCTTAAATCTGTCTATCTTATGCAATAGTTGAGGAGATATCAGTCCAAAATCTCAAACTTTAAAGTGTCTGTGCAGTCCATGAATCTCTTCAAACAAAGTCAAATACTGTTTACATGTCATTTACTTGGTAAATGACTTGTAAATTAAAGATTTTACATATCTATATCTATATTTATACATCCTTTTTTGTATTTGAATAAGTTGAATCTATTGTACAGGCACAAGAATCAGGGTGATAATGCATTTGTTTTTAACTCGCTAGTATGTTTTTTTTACATTTTGATGTGTAATTTATGCATGTCATTTATGCATTTGGTTGAGAAAAGAAAGTTTCACAGTGGATATTTCTATGAAGTATGAACGCTATTTCGAATAAAACAAGATGAAAAGTAGAATACAAAATAGAATAGATAAAAAAATTGGGGATGAGAATAAACAGAAAAAAAAAAAAAAAATAGCCTTGATGTCTTTTTTTATTTATTTATTTATTTATTTATTTATTTATTTATTTATTTATTT
>JABUIW010000027.1:2626958-2701358 GCA_013363375.1 Menidia beryllina | reverse complement strand
TATATATATATATATGACACTTTCCAACCTTTACATTGTATGTTTTTGGTAAAAGGATAATATCTATATGTGGAAACCTTAAACTTGGCAGTATGAGTAAAAAGTGCAGTGTCAGCATTTAAGGGTGAATTTTTCCTCATCGATGGCAGCTTTACGAGCTCGTGGGATGTTATCAGAACAGAAGCGAAGACTCAAGAAATACAAAAACGAAAGTGTTCATACTCATTTTGAGCCGGTGTGGTCGAGTCTGTGCACGGGGGATTGGGAGCGTCCTTGGTTGGGCCGTCTACTTGTAAGTCCTTACTCTGGGTGCCGTCGGGGGTTTTCCCCGAGTCACATTTGTCCTGCGGCCCACCGGCTTTAGGAGAAGATGGGGTCGCTAGGGCCGACACGGGAGGAGTTTGATTGGAGGGAGGGGCAACTTTAGGGGTGTCGCTCAGGTCAACCAGGGGCCCGACACTGACGGGTCGGGGGTCGGCTTTAAGCGGAGCGGAATGGGGTGCAGTCCTGTTTTTGGGAGAGGACTTGGTGGGAGCCGCTTTGGTGGGACTGGACGTGCTGATGGTCAGCGTGGTGCTTTCACTAGCAGGGCTACTCTGCGCATCGCTAACGCTCTCGGTAACCGAGTTGGCAGTGGCGGAGGGGAGTAAGTTTACCACCATGAGAGAGGCGTCTGCAGCTGCAGGCCTGTTTCGGTGGGGGAGTAGCAAGGAAAGAGGGAGGGAGAGTGAGAGGTGGGGAGTAAACACAGGAGAGGAAGCATTGCAACGGTGAGGGGGGGTAAAAAAAATATATAACCAGAGGAATACAGTGGAGAGGGAGAGTGCAAGTCAGGGAATACACACAACAGTAAGTGCTACTGTGCTTCACTGGAAAAATAAAATCTACACAATTAACACGTTAGCAACAAGAAATTTGTCAAGGGGAAACAAAACAACCAAACACACTCTAGAAATGATTGAGTTTAACCCTATAATGCCAAATGTATCATATTTCGATACATACGGTTTCTGAAACGTTTTGCGTCTGACACCTTTTGCATAATTTAATGGTAAAACTTTGTTCAAAATCCTATTGTACACAATCAGATGTACCTGATAACAGGGGGCAGAAGACTACATAAAAAATAATCTTGACTTATCGCATAGTAATAAATTATTGTATTTCTGTTTTTTCTTTTGACATATTTTGTTAAAATGCCAAATAAGGAATTCAAACCAAAAAATAATAATTTTCTGCTTTGTTTTGTTCTTGGATCAGGCTTTAAAGGTTTAAGGGCTAAGATGTTTTACACAAAAAGAAGCTTGTTTTTGTCCGTATATTTTTTGCTCCCTTACTTTCAGGGACATAGAAATGATGTGGTAATTGCACAATGAGATCTGTTAGACCTTTAAGTCAGAAAGGCTGTCATTTGAAAGGGTTATTTTTGTCATGGCATATTCATTGCAAAATCAGTTTTATATAATATCGGACATACTACTTGAATGTCTACCCAGTTTAATGACAAACGACCTAGGAAAATAACGTATAAAACAACGACAGAAATCAAAACTATAAAATACCTCAAAATACAGCTTTTTTACTCACTATGGGTGCACATGGAGGCATAAAATTGGCATTTCTGCCCGGTATCCAAGCTGCACAAATGGGTTTTTGTGTGAAGTTGGTTTCCCAACACAACTAGTTCTCAATAATTGCGTCATAATTCCATTTACGTTGTCATGTAAAGTTACACAACGGTTAATAGACGTGGTGTTTCACGTTTACTCACTCTGGCTCCGTCAGAGGAGTGGTCTCGTTGGGCTCAGTGGCCTTTCCTTCCTGGTTTGGAGTGTGCTCCTCCTCTGTTCTCACCTCAACAATTGGCTCTTTAGACTCATCTTTCCTGTAGTCAGATGGAGGCAAGCAAACCCACGAGGACAATGTAGCTACAATTTGTTAAACAAGTTCTGATTTCATCAAGTTTTCTGGGGTCTCATTTCTAAAAGTTACACACATTTTGTGCGTATGCAACTTTTATAAATGAGACCCCACGTCCTGTGGCTGCACAAACAACTTAACAGCCCCGGACTATTGTGCTTGATAATTTATATTTTTTCACTGAGCGTGTTGTAACGCAGTGAGACCAAAAATCTCCATTTTGGTCTGGTTTTTCCAAAGGACACAGTTCAAGTCCTGTAGTTTATTGAGTTTTACCTGTACACACATAAGCCATGATGCCATGTTCCTTTTAGAGAAACAGCAACCTCTTAATTTTTTTTCATTTGCAGTCATGATTTGGGTTTTTTTACAGTTTCTCTAAGCATTGCATTTGTAAAAACACACAGTCTAATATCACAACGAGATTAATTTCAACTGCCAAACACTTTAGTCAACATTTAATCATCACCTACCTCCAACCACCTGCATGATCTGATTACAGGTTTCCCCTGAGGGTCTTTTGTTTTCATGTCACCGCTCTTTGATTGTGCTGAGCTTGATAGTGTTTGCTCACAGGCACTGACATGTAACTCCCTCTTTTGCTTCCCCTTGACTCTTTGCATCACAATTTGCCTTTTTAAAATCTGTCCTTTGTGAGATGGAGGTGAAATAGTTATTTGTTTTTGTTCCCAAGCTGGTATCATAAATAAAAAAACAGTTGGTCTTGATGAACAGATATTTGCATCAAGCAAAGGCTGATGGGAATTATAGGATGTCAATAATTCTTTTGCTTCTGATAGACATACACAGACTGTGCTCAGGGTTGGGAAATCAATTGCAAAATGAAAACCGCTTTGTCGGAACGATTTCAGATCCAGTTTACTCCAGTTCCCAAGAATTTCCAGAATCTGCGGTCCAGCTTTTAAAGAACGCGTCCTCTTAAATTTCAACAATGCGGTAAAAAAAAAAAAAACGCGACGTTTGCTTACGTGAACTCTGCCTTGCCCTCCTCCATGTCCTTGTTCTTGGCACCGGGGCCGGCCTTCCCGCAGAAATTGACCGCGATGCACATGAGGAGACCGCACTTGTTGAGGAAATAGCAGGTGACGTCCACGCCAACCAGCAGCAGGAAGAAGACCACGATGAGGATGCCAACGATGGCTCCGGTCCCCAGTCCCGGGCCTCCAACGGCCGCATCTGAAGGAGCAAGGACAGAGGGAAAGGATACGCAGGCAAAACAGGCAGAGCAGGAGAAAAAAAGAGTTGAACGTGGAGAAGAGAGGAAAGAAAAAAAGATTAGAAAGAGAGAGGGAGAGAGAGAGATGATGAGGGGTGCAGTCAGGCTTTTTTAGTGCAGTGCCTTGGGTTCAAAACCTCAAGTGTGTCATTATTTTCAGACGGAATTTAGAGATCAGTCATGGCACAGGGACCAGTGTAATTACTGGCTGCATTACGGCAGCTTGATATTGATTCTTTAAAATCACGATGGGCGACACAATTGAGGTGCTCAATTTCACACTCGCTCGAATACTTTTCAAAGTTGATAAAGCAAAAATATCAACAAACTGACACACAAAAGTCAAGTCTCAGACGACTGGTGGTGCAAAACACCCATGCACATTCACCCAGCTGCTCTTTGTGATGCTTCCACTCCAATGCACTGAGCGGGAATATATATATATATATTTATGTATACATATATATATTACATTCACCAAATATCTTATAGAGTCATTTTTTTCACTAACTTTCTCCTTAAGGCTCAATTTTATCCCTTTATTTAAATGGTTCCACTGTTATGTTTTGAATATTAAGCCTAATTTGACATTTAAATATATAAAAAAAAAGTAAAAGAGAAACATCCCATAATCCAAAAGAAAATCAGTATATTGGCAGCGTGTTAATTCATCACCACAAAGTGTATGACATTTTTACTAAAGCACGGGCATCTGTGTAATATGATTTCCAAGTTCATGTAGAAGAAACCTCAAATTCTTCCCACAATATACTTTGACCTGACTAGTTTAAACACATTTTGATATCAATATGCACTTTAATAACTACTAAGGATGACATAAAGGATGTACCTACAACTTTTGGATTTTATATTAACAGTATTTACAAAGAAAAGGTACTTTATGTAAATCAAAACAAATTTAACAGAAGGACAACTCCTTTCATATTTAGCATTTTCTTACCTCTGGGCTACATTAATAGCAGCTTTCTGACATGTTTTAAACATTTATGGTATGGCTAATGACATTTCCTAATTGACCTGGGGTTTCCCTATGAAAGCACAAAATGTAGATACAGCATGACATAATCCCTAAATAAATCATTTGCGTTAAGAAAGAAAAAATCCTGAAAACATGCATAATCTATAGAGGAAAACCATGTCATGGGAGGAAGGGATACAGCAAAGGAGACATTTCCTTATAAATTAAAGGATGCAGGTCATTGGAAAGCTGCACACTTACCATTCTTATCACGTCCTTAAAAACAGTTACCAAACTAACAGCTTTTGAGACTTTTCTGAAATTCCCATGCGATATTTTATCATGCTTTGAAACTTTCAACGGAAACATAGAGCACTTAAAGAGTTATCTTACATATGCTCGTGGTCATCGAATTTTTTGTTCCACTTTGAGGGGAAAAGGGCAAATACAAGCTGTTTTCTCACACAGATTAGTTCACATAAAGTGTAAATGCAAATGCGGCTTACAGTCAGGATAAAGAAAACAAGATTTAGAAGTCAAGGCAGCTCAGGCTTAGAAGCTTTGAGTTACAGTGGCTTCCTTAGTTGCTGTAATAATTAGTTTTAAGATTTAAATGCAAGCCCAAGGTAATCCATGGGAGCCAAATATCTTTGTTTGCATACAACCTCCGGTAATTAGATTTTTAAAAAAAGGGACACTGATCCAATTCATAGTCTCATCAAACACGTTTTAAGATTTGGCCAAAAGCTTTCCACATCAGTTTTTAATAAATTGCGTACTCTTTTACAATTTTTTTGTGACATTCTGGGAATACATCCAATGCTGCATATTGTCAGTTAAGCTTCTAAGGTGATTATCAGCGGAAATCGTATTTCTTTGATGGTTTATGGAGGTTGAAAGGAGATCAACTCAAAACTTCTTTATCAAACATTTTTGGCGTAACTACAGTGCTGCTCCATAGCTCACACAAAAGACACTAAAACATATTTTATTAATGTAAAATATGCCAGTTAATGTATATTTTTACCTACATTTGCATGAACCAAACCGTTGCATTACCACCTACAGATACCCCCACAAATCCAAACCTTTATTTGTTCAATAAAAAAATCAGCATGTGAGTAGTTTGGACTATGACACTGGTATAAATGTTTTCTAAATGTACCCGCATGTTGCCTTTGACTGCTTCTGAGTCTTAGTGCAGTGAAATGCTGCCTCTGTTTACTTTGTAAAAAGGTCACCTCGTCGTGACTTCATGAGAGACACAAAAGGACAACATCGAAGTGGAAATGGGTGCAGACCAACTTCCGAATGTCACTTTAATTACCTGTGGATAGTGTCACAATTACAGCACATGTACTGGCTAATCAACACATATTGCCTCTGGTTATCTCAAAGGTTTGGGTTGATCAGGACACAAACTGGGCTAAATGATAAATAATGTAATCATTGCTGTAATTTCTTTTTATAACACAAACACAAATATCCACATTCAACAGGATATTTACCTTATTAGAAGAAAAACCATGAAATCTAATAACTTAACACTGATATCCCTCTGAATAAGACTGCCTGAGGCAGCAATATATGTGGTACCGATTCAGCAGGGTCTCTTAAATACAAAGAGCTGTTTGAAGAAATGTGTGATTCCTTTTGTGTTTTGGGGGTCATTTTTTAAATCAGTAAACGATCTATACCCTTATGTCCTATGGACCAAAGCGGGAGCAGTATTTTGATATTGTATGGATCCATCGATGTGTCAGAATATGCAACACAACAGGATTTTTTCATGGCTTATGCTAAATTTCAGTACATGAAACAGTGATATGGAATACATTGAACTGGACCATATTGGACAAAAGATGTACACTGCTCTGAGATCAGCGTTGCCCAAAATGAATGTTTTATAAAGAAACAAAGTGAACTGAATAAAATGGTTGCTTTTATCTCAAACCATATGAGGCAGCATTTATCACAGCTAGAAGTTTTGTAAGTGCTTGTATCACAAAATGTTGCACGCTTAACAGTAGGCATCATGGGTAAAATCCAGTAAGAAAACAAAATTTGTCAAATCCTAATTGTGTATGTGTAAATGGTTCTTAATTATCTGGTAAACTGCTATATAGATGAGATGATATATCAGTGTAAATGGGTCAAATGTGACCTAAAGAAGGAGCTAGCAAACCTATTTTAAAGAAATGTGTGTGTTTTTCTGTGTGTGCCTGTAAACAAATACAGTTTTATGACTTTAATATGTCTTAAAACATTGCCCGAAGACACAAGACACACTGGCTGCTGCAACCAAACACCTTTAAATCTCCCGCCAATGTGTGTTTTTCTGTCAAACTAGCATTTCAGACAGCTGTAGGGTTTTTTTTGTACTCATATGTATAACAGATATACGGCCTCGAATGAAAAGACTTCCTGCAGCCAGCTTAGACATTTAATTTCTATTCAGTGGTTTCCTCCTTTTGGCAGCACTGTAATGTGCAAATATTAATATTCTCTGATGGCTGTAGTCAAAATGGCAGCAGCGTAGCACAGCTCTGTGTACTTACAGGTGAGCACGCTGTTACAGACAACACTTGTTTCTGCTCTGCTCATTGCTTCATTTGCATTTTAACAGGCACAATAAATCATGTTGTGTGCATGCGCTGCAGTGGAGGGGGGTTTCACACTGACTGCTCCCAGGGAGGGAGGAACAAATCTGCGAGTCAGGATGGAAAAACATAATTTTACATACAGGATTTTGAAATGCAACACCCAGTAGACTGCTGACAAACCATATGTGATAAATCTTAGTTTTAGTATACATTTTTTGAGAGCTTTTGCCACTGATTACAGACCACCACTGACACAATTTTAGATGTATGGTCTCTTCTATCCATACATAAAGCCCACAAATATGTTTTTTGTATTAGTCACTTACCACCATATGAGGCACTATCCTCATATTTTCTATGCAGTTTATCTGTGGGCTGAACAGATTTATCCACCGTGTATCAAAATCACCAATATGGATGTATATAGAACAATGAGTGAGAATAAATTACTTCTTTTTCTGCTGCAAAAAATAAACTTATAATCAAACGGTTGACAGAAAGGACAGATGTTACGAAAAGTAAAATGCAGATTAAAATTGAACATTCACCACACTAATTCATCACTAAATACATCTTGTGTAACACCTAGCAGAATAGTTTTCGGAGGCATCAGTTGGGGTGTATGAACATTTTTAAAAGTGCACACAGCATTGACTTACAAACTGACCACGACATGTATAAAATTATGTACGAAACCTAAAAACAACAACAAACCCTCGGCATTCAATTCCCAGACTTTGTTGCAGGATGTTCCATCGACTGTATCTGACTCATATGGCATTTTCCATCAAACCTCTGCCACTGTGTGGCACTGATACACCATTAAAATGACATACGCGTCAGATCCTGGGATGAGTGTGATCTTCACATTCGTCTCTTGATATATTTCAGAGTCATCGTGAAGGAAGGAGTGCAAGTGGCCTTAACAGATTTCAAATATTTACATCAGGGGGTTGCTATAAACTGAGGTCTAAATGCACTGGGGTCTCATTTTCTTGAGTATACAATTCAAAACACCATATGCCTGAAGAAGACTGACAATGACTACAGTTCACATGTATATTATTTAATGCCAAAAAAAAACATTTGCTTATTCAAAATAAGTTCAATTTGATTTATTGATTCTGAATTTTTTAGGAATCAAGTAGTTATTGGCTTATGCAAACAGAATCTTAAATTTCAGAGCAGTGCCAGCAGCTCTTTTTGTAGTTTGCATGCTAATGTGTCTAATTGCTTAGTGAAAGACACATCCACAACACTAGGAGCGTGAAGCATTCATTTGAGTAAAGAACGTAATTGTCAATAAGAATCAGTTTCATTAGAAACTGGTCAATGGTGAAGGATGGACAGACTGGTAGACTATCTGAAGGGGGTTGGAATTTCCCCTTTTCCTTGTAACTAAGTTAAAAACAGCAGTGGAAGGGAAATAAAACTGAAGTAATAAATAGCTCATATTACACTCAAACCCAAGGCCATGGGATGTATTCTCGAGGCGATAACTGCTCAGATGGGGACAAAACGTACTGCAGGTATATGAGCCCTTTTAAACGCTCCCTCTATGCTCTTATCCCTGTTTGGAGAGATATGTTACATTTTTAAGTATCAAGCTGGCATTATCTATAACTGAGGTAGGAGGTTGAATTAGCTGTGTTTGATGGTTATTATATATCTTAAGTGAAATTTAGAAGGCGTCTAAATGCACCATCACAGGTTCAAAGTCAGATGGAAAAGCTGGCATTTGCTATTTTGAAGAGTGTAGGCATACTGAAGTCTCATGCCCCTTCAAAAGAATATCTGAGAGCATGCTTCTCAAAGCTGGATACATAGTTCCATTGGCGTTTAAGCACTCTACAAAATCATTTTTGACAAGCAACGGGAAAAAGAAAATCCCTTTTACGTTTAATGATTGTTGGCTTCATATGAGTAGAGGAAAATATCTCGAAAGCCACAAGACATGAGTTTTTCCACATATGAGTTAACACAGTAAACGAACCAATCTCATTAAATTAAGGATAAAGCAAATGGTTACTAGCATAATTCAGCTCATTGAGAATTTTGGTGATGATGAACATTTAGCGGCTTTAAAAAAATAGGTTTTGTTATTAAAACAAAATTTTAAAAAAGTCAACGGATGCGGTTCAGCATTTTCGGAGAAAGAGAGAAAACAATGACCATTCACGTCTGTGTGATTACTGAAAATGTATCAATGCTTTATTAATTCACGTACATTGAAATGTTGTTGATCGTGACTGCAGTTGTTTCTAGTCATTATGCATCTCTTCATCTCACATAACTCTGCTGCTCTTTAATGAGCTGTGGCACGGAGCGGGGAACAAATGGAAACTGCATAGAGGGCTTTGAGCAAGATCCACTCTTGATAGCTAATTTGAAAAAAACTACAGCTCTTTCTTACCAGCATCAAAGATGAAATTTTAAAATGTCCTCATTTCTTACGTCATCACCTTTTCTCTGTTCTCGTATGTCATCTCTGATGCACAATTTTACAACCGAATCGAACCAGAAAGCCCTACAGGCTACTTTAATAGTTCACTTTATAAAAATACGGTGTAGTGGTAATCAATTGCTGTAATTTGTGAAACAGCTTAAACCACATATTAACTATCTATGTTAATGGTGACCCTAATAGTGCACTTGTAATGCCAGATCTGAAGAGTTTGTGGGTGAAAGCATTGAAAACAGGATAGAAATTCTGTGTGGGATGGCGAGAACACATAATATTCTACGGTAATAAGATAGAATAGAAAGAGAAATCTTCCAGTTAGATACCATGTTAGATAGAAATCTTCCAGTTAGATACCATGTTAGATAGAAATCTTCCAGTTGGGCTCCCTGGCAGATAAAGTTCTAAGTGATAAGAGGGAAAATGGGGTTGTAGATTTTCATAAGATTAAACTTTTTCCCACCTTTGGAGTTTAGACACCAAAATGACTTGGCTACGGTTAGGAAAAGATTGCAACAGGTTTGAGAGACATATTTTCAATCCCTTCACAACAACACAAATATCACCAAACACTGCCGCTACATTTTTAGAAACGACCATCTTCATGCGCTGCTGTACAGCCTTCATATGGTACATACAGTTTGTCATTTGTTAACTTTTTGGTTCAGAATTCATATTTAATCTCATTCGGTTTGGCAAAGTCAATTGCCAAATCTTTTACCGCCCAACCTTGACAGACACGTGTGGGAAATTGCAACACTGGATGCAGAATAAGAACATTTTGTTACATAAGGACTAAAATCCGGTCCAAAATCAGTGTCCAAGAAGAGTCCGATAAAGTCAACATTGTGTCACACATCCTACCCAGCCTCAGAAAGCCTTTAGTGTCTTGAAAGGAAAAGAGAAGTATTTATTTCAATCCTACAATGGTTACATGGAAACACACTGATATGCACTTACAAAAATGTTGTTGAGGAGACAATTAAGTCACATTGTTGAAAATGAAAATTTATAGTGCTTTTCCAACAACTGCTGCGTTTGGGTTATTTTTTGGACTTTTCTCTGCTTTTAGATAAAAAGAGAGCACGACCTGTCAAAATAATAGCTGATTTCTTGTATTCTGTGAATATCATTTTGAAAAGAGTATGTACACTTTGTCACATAACATGATTAGTTGTTTTCTGCACAACCTTCCATCCTCTTCCATCGAAGCAGTGACATAACAAAGCATTTTTAAAAAAAAAAGGTTTTCTGTCATATGGCAATTTGAGAAAAACATTTTAAGAAATAATAACTGATGGAAAACAAAATCTAATTTCTCTGCAAATATCATCTTTTCCGCATTTTGTACAGCTGGACATTTCAAGCTCGTACATATACAGATATATATCTATATATCTATAAAAAAAAATAGGCACAGCATTTGTTCTCACCTCCGGTTTTTAACACATTCATAATGCTTGACTGGGGAGCTTTGAAGCAGCTGCAAAGCACATTCATGAATTCTGGATCATGCCACGTGTCGGCTTCCATGCTGTGCTCATGCTTGCATGTCACTGTGACTTATCGGTGGAATGATGTGTTCTGTCTGATAGGCAAAAAAAGTCCAAAGTGAAAGTTTCTTACAACGTTAGAGACGTAAGGCTGTAATTATATTTATCACTCCTTTTTTAGATCACATTAAGTCATTATGAATGTGTTACTGATCAAATCTAAATCAATGCAGTTGCCTTTATCTATGTTATATCCACCCAACTCCAGCAGGTAACAGCGGCAAACCCTCAAAACTCCCCAATATAGATAAACATGAAAAGAGATGAAAAAATATATTAGCAGAACCTAAAATCCACAAGTTTGAGAATGATGCAAATACTGAGCACCCTGTAATAACACCATGAAACCAATGTCTTGACTGTGTGTCGTTTTAAATTTCTTTTTTTTTTTTAATCCAATCTTGTATGTGGCTGCACAAGGATCAAAAGGCATAGAAAGCAAAGGACGCCGGACCCGAAGATTTTAAAGGCTCAGACTATCCCGTTTCTCCTCGAATGAAATCAGTTTAACAGAGCCAGAGCATCGTCAGCAAGGAAAGCAGAAGAGGTACCAGGCTGTATGTCACAGACAGGCAACCAAGAGTGGCTGAAGTATCGACCAAGAATCCAGATAATCCAAATCCACAATAGTTTTTTTTGTTTTTTTTGAGTAATGGTCATAGCAATCAATTACGACATGAAGATCAAAAAGGAAAAAAGAGCAAACGTAACCAAAGCACACAGATAAAAAAAAAAAAAAAAAAATTGTGTGTATGATAATGTCATGGTCCATAGGTGCCCGAGAAGATCACACACAAAGAGAGGAGGCACACATGGAAAAGGGAAACAGGAGAGAGAGAGGGAAAAGAGGGAGAGATAGAAAAATAGGTCAGAAATACAGAAACCCAAGTCGGAGAAGTCATTAAGAGACTAAATCCGGAATTAACAAAAGGAACTTCCAAGTTAGAGGACCAAAAATAAAAGCAAGCCAAATTATGTTAGTGCGGGAAATGACCGATGTTTCATGGCCGGCATGGGAGGAAGGACACACAGAGGAAGGTAATGGAGAATGATGACATTTTAAACACACTGCACTTTTTTTCTGCTTTGAGGGTCGGGTTAAACACGGGGAATTTAGCCTAAGAAGGAGGCCAACCTGAACGCAAGAACACACACGTAATAGTCTGGCTTTCTCTAGTTAATAATGGCCAGTGGTGCAATGTCAGGTAAATGCGGTCTATACTTATTTATAACTGCTTCCTTCCTTCCCCATTTTTCACCCATGAGGTAACTGATGGATCGAAGTCAAATTCGTGGAGTGACTTCTAGATTTTGTTACGTCTTTGGAGATTTAAGTCAAAAGACAGATAAATGTATTACCAGTTAAATAAATCATGAATTCATATATTTAAAATACTATTTAGGGACATGGATAAGAAATGTATTGATTGTTCTTATATAAAAACAAAATTATTATAGTGTCCAACTATGGCACTGATGTTTCACACATTTTGATCATTGTACCTATACATTATCAGATAGCTGTTTGGTATCATTTTACACACAATAATAGAAGAAACAGTTGGGATATATCCACAGCAAAGCCACTTCTTTGGTAACAATTGCACCACTGGTCATGTTTGGGGAGAAAGGCTCATGCACAAACCACACGTCCAACACAGAAGCAGGTTATGACAACATAAATGTGAATGACTGCACTGCGAAACCTTGACAAGTTGAAAATTATTTCTCATTTTTTTGGGTGGTTTTACTATGATTTCAACCTCAGCTGAGGAGCTTTGGATGAACCGCCTGTTTGTGTCTGCCAGATTTGAATCCGCATGGGAGCATTTCGAAAAGCTGTTTTCAGTTTTTGAAGCAGTTCGTCATTCCTCGCTCATGGGTGGTGTTCTTTTTCATGGTCTTAATCTGGGAAATTAGGGAAGTCTGATCACAAAAAAGCGTGATAGAGAGAAATGACATCTTATTACTGAGAAAGCTTCATGCTGAATGTTTTGTCGGTAATCCTTCATGCCAAAGTGCATTCAAAATCGAGACTTAGTACAAATTATTGGGGAGAGCATATATTTTTTTCTGCATGGATTTCAAATGCAAAACAGAAATTACATCTGAACAGAACGACACTAAACTGCGTTTCAGTATTTCACGTGAACCCTGTATTTATTAAAAAACACACAGCTGTTTTGAATATTTCTAAAATCACACTGAGTGGAAGAACAGCATTATAAAATGCAGATGCTGAAGCCAAAAAATAAACCTAAATGGTTTCCACAGTGCTTGATGTGAAAATAAAGCAGGTTAAAATACCTCAAAAGAAAAAAAAACAAATGATATTTAATTGAAGGTAATTACGGGTGGGGTGTAACTTGGGTGAAGCCAGTGTGAACTTCTGCTCTGGTGGAATTTTAAGTGATCCAAGGCTACTTCCCAGAAGTATCCCGAAAAAAAAAATAGGTACTTTATTAATGTGCCATGCACTGGCAGCCATTGTCTTTCGGATTCGGTATAAAGCAGAAAATATTATTTAGGCACCATGCAGAGACTGTAAGGGCCGCATCCCTTTCTAACTAGGCCATACACTTTATATTCAGGTCACTCATGGATCCTGAAAACTGTGGGAGCGACTAAACCTGGCAGGAGAAAGTAAAAACAGGAGCCGACAGAGAAAACGTTAACCGAGGATGAGGGCGATATTCAATTTGATATTGAAAAGAAAAAACGAATATAAAAAACAGATGAAATATATAATAAAGGTCGACTGGAAATACAAATATAAAGACAATAAAAACCCCACCAAGATCCAAACTCAGTATTTGGCAATTGTCCCTCTTATCTTTTTGCTGAATCAGACATTGTCCTCAATGTTTACGGGTGGCAAACAAGTCGGGGACTGCAATATTTCTATATTTTCGTGTACACTTCAGTGAAAGGAGAAAAAAAATCCAATTTATAATAAATTCCAAGTTCTTGCCAGATTATTTCACAGCACAGCGAAACATTTTTGCCTGCATTCTGGTTCTTTCTTTTTGCACTTTCGTTTGTTCAACCCAAAAAATTCAAGGACATCATTCAGTGAATACGGTTTCCTGGGAGACACTTGCACCTTGAGATTGAAGGATTTTATTTTAATCAAGGAATAACTTCAATACTTTTTTCTGATTTTTGGGGGAAAAGGGTCACTGAAGCCTGTGAGTCATCTTCTTGATCAAATAACAGCCTCAAAGAATTCTGCTCTTACTTTCTCTGTGTCTTCTGAGTCAATATGCATTAACTTGGCTGCTTTGGAGCTGAATCTTTTTGTTTGGTGTCTTTTTGTTGTATCCCATCAGACTTTAGAAATCCTTCACCTGCATCTGTCCTTTTGTCATCATCAGTAAACGTCAACAGCTCAAAGCCACTGAGCTGTGACATTTTACCACTGATATATTGATTACACGTTTTTTTTTTTTGTCAGTAAGGCAAGATGTAATAAAACAACTCTGCAATAATCAATAACGATTATGTTAGCCACATTTATCTGTCAACTCAAAAGATAGAAACACGTCTTCTTGTTCGATTAATGTGTAATTTTAACTCTTCCTTGATGTGCGATCAGGAGTAGTTAAGATGACAAGTGACTAGTTTAGTGAGGACGGAAATGGCAGGCAGTAAAGTGTTGAAAATGAAGATGAAAATGGGGGATACACACGGTTACATATAGGAAGAGCAAAATAAAGCTGGATGTGAAACACGTTTGATCCGTAGTTCAGGTTTTGGGGGATGGGGAGGCAGTCCGAGGTTAAAAATGCACTTTGTACACAAAACAGCAGAGCAAAGGCCAACCGTGACCATCTTTGCAAAGTAGTTGCATACAAATAAAACCTTTTAGGTCTGGCATTACGCCACAGATCTTCAAATTAATTAATCAAATTGTTTGATTATTACTTATCCTGGCCTATGGAAATGAGTGAAGTGAACACAATGCTTTAAATTGTAAATATGACAAAAGAAAGATAGTCGAATAACTAATCCAGACGACTCAATGCTATGACGCAGCTTTAGTATTTTTACTCACAAAATATGAATTGAACAACCACTGAGGGCCAAATACCAAACTCAAGCTCATGTCTTGTCATTTAGTTTGGATGCTTAATCTACAAAAAACACATTAATGTTCAATTCAAGAACAGTCCTGTTAGGTAAACGAGAGCAAAGCAATGTAAAACTGTCTGTGAACAAAAGCCCGCTCTGCTCAAAGGCCTCATTTAATCCTTTCAAAGCAGCGGTAAAGAACCATTAATATTTAGTTTAGCTTCTTTTAACCACTGTCCATTGTCTTACCTATACAAGGGGCCATTTTCTAAACTTAATTACAAGTTAAACTTGCAATGAAATATCTAGTTTTCATGTTGAAAATGATCTGTTTGTCATATCACACCTTACACGCGTGTAAGGATTTGTGCTCATTTCATATTATTTGAGAATGTAATGTCTCTTTTAAAATCAAACATACTTTCAAGGCCATATCCTCCTGAGACCCAAAGAAAGAAAGTGTCTTCAAATTTCTTTTTTGTTGTGATTTTCCATGTATTTGGACCTAAAAAATAACATTACAATTTCAATTTTAAAAAAAATATTTTCAATTTTAATTTCATAGCATGTCCACTGTGGAGGACAACAGGACGATTTGCATGGGAAAATAGAACAGGCTTTAGATAATTAAATAATAAAAAAGAAAATGTCTTGAAAGGGATATTTACCTAAGAACTCTTAGGAAAAAAGTCAAGTTCCCAGCATGCAAACCTATCACATGGCACATCACTGGAAAGCCCAGGATGTCCTCTACAGAACACTATAGGGCTTGATAGGGTAACTCCAGATACTTAGGGGGGGGGTACAGGTGGACAAAATGTCCACTATAATGGACATAAATGAATGGGTCGGGCCTCAGGAGGATATATTAATAATAAACCCAGCCACAGACAGCCATATAGTCCTTTAACACCTCAGTTTAGAATAGATGATGAGTTTTTCCATTTGATATTTGACTTTTAAAAATGTTAGGTATGCAACACATTGAGCTGGTAGTTTGTATCAGAACCTGAATGAAAAGTCAAGGATTGAAATGAATTTGGCTCTGTGGTCACGGTGGAGGCCTGTGCTCACGGCGGTTTGTGCGTGTGGATGCTCGGGGTGAGTCGATGGGAGTAGTACCTGGGACGGTGGTGGGCTCCACGGCTGTTCTGAAGGAGAGAATGCCGGGCTCGGATTTGCCCTGCTGATTTTCTGCCACCACCAGGACCTCGTACTCCGTGTTCCAGTCCAGGCCGTTTAGCAGTGCGTACTCACTGCTGTAGGGGAGGCGAATCTCTGGTTTCCAGTCAGATACATGCTTCTGAATAGAAAAAAAAAACATACAGACATGTGAGCCTCCTGTACAGGATGAATATTAGGAAAATGGTAACCTTTAAAGGAGAAAAAAAACAATCCAAAAGTACATTGAAAATTTTAAATTTAGCAATGATATACACAATTACTATAAAGAAATAGATACAATAAAATAAAATGGGTGTAGCTAAGCAATATTATAGTTGTTGCTCACCCACCAAAAATTGCCTTAGTGTCTGGCAGTGTCAGTTGTGTAATTCTTAAAAAACCATTTTTTTGTTAACAAAACACATGTCAATTTTTTTTTTCGGTCAAAAGCCAGCCAGGAATTTTGTGTTATTGGTTGCATCTTTTACATTTACCATTTCATTCCCAATGAAAAGTTTGCATTTAAAACTGCCATGGCTGACATAATTATGTTTTATTAGAGGGTCAAAATTATTGGGAAGAACAAATAGCTGGGTGAAAAGTGAAACTTAACCCTGTAATGCCAAATGTATCATATTTGATACAAACGGTTTCTGAAATGTTTTGCATATGACACCTTTTGCATAATGTTATGGTAAAAACTTTGCTCAAAATCCTATTGTACACAATCAGATATACCTGATAACAGTGGGAAGAAGACTACACAAAAAATAATCTTGACTTCTCGCAGAGTAATAAATTATTAATATAAAAAATGTACTTCTGTTTTTTCTTTTTACATATTTTGTTAAAAGGCCAAATAAAGACTTAAAAACAAAAAAAAAGTAATTTTCTGTTTTGTTTTAGTCTTGGATCAGGCTTTTAAGGGTTAATGTGCATGGAGGTGCTGCTGGCAAACGAATTCTTTGGACAGCGGCTTAATTCTTGTTGTCATTATTTGCAGTAAAACTTCCAACCACAGATAAGATGCAATCATTTCATTTAAAAAAAAATGCAAAAGAATTGGAGATCTTGGTCCAGTTTACTCACAGCCTTGTATCTGAGCAAGTAATGTTTGATGGGAGAACCTCCATCATCCTGCTTGATCCAGTTGACCTTAAGAGAATTCCCCGCATTAAGGAACTTGACCTCTAGTTTGGGGGCACTGGGTTCCCCTATACAGGACAAATCAAGAAGTTACAATGAATTAGTACACAAATATGTCTGTTTTTTACTGTATGTTAAAAACAATTTTCAAACTTTCCTCTATTGTTGTGTGCCAACAAGGGAAAGACACTAAAATTGATTGCTGAACAGAGTATTGGAACTGATCCTGCTCCTTGTGCTGTGTTATGATGCTAATCCTCACAGTTGCTGTTATTTGAGGATGTGAATGGAGAGAAAAATCCTAGTGCAATTAGAGTTTTAGTGCTAATTGGGAAACAGTCTTTTTTAAATCTCAGGCAAGCAGCTATCCCTAAGGGTGGTTTTGATTACAAAAATTAAATCACCCTTTGGTTTTTCGATGTTTAAACCAACAGATAAAGTGATGGTGTCTTCTAACTTGTTTCAATCGGTGCCAACAAAATATTTCATTTTTCCAACAAATACAGTATATCAGAGAACTGTGTCTATCACTAAGACAAAAAATGTCTTCTTGGAGTTTTCGTGGAGTTTTTTTTTAGGTTTAAATAGATTGTTTTAAAGTTGATAAATCTCTTTCAAGTGAACTTTTTAAATGTACATCCAGACATTTTTCGATTACCAAAGACACATCCCTGTGTAATATCACTTAAGGCACAATTTGTAGTGGTGCTGCCATGCTGACTGGGGCGTTTCTCTCCTTGAGGATCCCAATTATCGGCTCAGTCCTCATGAGTAATGACTTCTGACATGCTGGATAATAAGCCTGTAGGCCTTGATTGGACATGTTGGTCTATTACTGTTTAATAACATTTACATAGTCTTGTGAGGAGAAAGGTCAGTGTATGATGGGCATGTGAGAGATGTCAACCTCTACTCTCACGGCACTGTGATGGCCTAAGAAAAAAACTCTAAGATACAGTCTCATCAATATGTGCATATTATTTTCACAACTGTGTGACTTTGCTAGAAAAATAAATCGTATCATAACAGATCAATAATATTTCAACAGAAAATTATAGACTTTGCAGTGAAACTGGCCAAGAGGGAGACAGAAAGATAATTTATTCAGGCAATATTCTAAAAGAATATTTCTCCTAGACGTTAGTGGTTAGTCACTTGAATAAATACATATGAGGGTAAACATTCTTCAAGTCGATATTCAAACACAGGAACGTCTTAGAAATTGCATTCAAACAGACTACAGAGAGCATGACAGACGCTAGAAGTGAATCAAATAGTGTTAGTTAGAAACAACAGCTGCATGTTAGCAGGCAGGTCTCAGTACAAAGAACATTATTACATACAAGCATCATTCCCGGTTAGATGAAAATGTTAATGCTATGACAGAGAGAGGAGCAGTTAGAATGAAACACTCCTGCCTGCTGGAAGACATTTTAAAAGGTTGTACGTTGAGAGCTCACCATCCATCAACTAACATAAACATGCATGTGGGTGGTGAGGTTTTATGCACTGCTTAAGCTAATGCGCCACCCCCTCTTTCTGTTCCAGCACATAGAGATAGACACGCAGTTGGAAAACAAGAGACGTTATCACTATTAAAAAAATATAGTTGGGCCAGGATTATTTATTTTGGCTTGTTTGTTAATTGTAAATTAATTTTTTTTGTGGTACCACTGAAAATCATTGTTCAAAAGGAATACAATATCAATATCAAGTGCTGAGTAAAAGCAGTAAATGTATTTTCTTTTTTGTTGTTGTCGGGTGTGTTCATGAGTGAGACGTGGAAACAAAGACCCATACACATGCGGGCAAGAGTGGCAACTTCACAGAGCTGCAGGAGAACAAGAAGGACGAGGGTGCAAGAGAAAGAAAGAGGAAATAAACTTGCATGTCACGGTAATGCAGTGTGCTGCTGTGAGTTCAATCAGTGTTTCTGAGCTTTGAGCTTTTTTGTTTTATTTGCGGTGGCGAGTATAAAAAATTTGCTTAGTGGATAACCACATGAAATAGCATGTGAGATGCAGATTCCAGTCAGTGGTTATTTGCGAGCATAATTTGAGGTTAAGTGTGTAATACAACTGGGAAAACAAAGACAATGGTCACGGATGATAGATTGTTAGTGTATTTCAATAAAAACTAAACCTCAAAAACAAAAAAGTGGAAATCAAACAGAAAATGAGAAATATATTTGCGATTAGGCTATAACTGTAAGAAAAGCTACCAAGACACTAATCAACACTATCAATTATAAGCTAATTTATTTCTGTAATTGAATTTTTTCCATTTGTGAACTCTAGAGCATGTATATAATTGACGGTTTTAGCATTAGTTCTGCAGAAAGTAGCAAAAATAAGCAAGAATTAGTGAACATGGGTAAATTGTCCTCTAAAATGTCTACTATGTCGATTTATATCTTCTCATCTAAGGGCTGGGATGGCTTTCAAACTAATTTTCGCATTTGTGATTAAGTTTTCTAACTGAAAATATATTCAAAGTGGGATTCATTCCAGTTTAAGATGTAGCACAATATATTGGTTCTAATTAAATAATCTTAACTATGCAGTTTAAACATTTTTGTGAAGTTTAGCACTTTTTTCTGAAGAAATGGTAATGCCAACGGTCTTCAAAAGTTCTTAATTTTGTATTGTCTAACAATTTATTACTTAATTCAATTTGTTTAAATGTATAGAAATGAATCAATGTGCGCAGAAGAAAACAGTTTACTAAGCAAATGATCCAAGTAAGACAGAGAGAACGGCTCAGAGATGAATGACGTCACGAAGCGTTGCTATACTAATGATGACTTTGTGTTTAGTAGTTAGTTATTAAATGGGTTGTAGGTGAAAGGGAAAAAGGATAAATGAAAAAAGGGCGTTTTAGCTTCTCATCTATGAACCGAATGCCTTGTGAACAAAGAAAATTTACCTTCTGTTGGCCAGCGAAGACGACATCATCAGCACCATGCAAGAGCCACATGACAGAGTCACATGATGGTCACAGACATGATTGGTTTAAAAGGGATAATACAGAAGGGGGGGAAGGGGGGGGGGGGGGGTGAGGAGGAGTAGGGGCACAAACAAACAAAACATTTGGAAATGATGAAAACAGGTCAACATAATAAACAAAACAAATGATAATGTTAGAGACAAAATTGCAAACTAAGGAACCAAAACAAGTCTATATCGAGATATAAAATGGAAATAAATAATAAATATGTTCCTGAGGACGTGAAGCAGCTGGAAAATGTTGCATTTGTTGAAACATAACGTAAGAGATGATCTTTAAAACTGCATGTGCCTCAGCAGCTATTCTTCCAGTACGTACTTCCTTCTTTTCATATTTCTAAATGACCAAAGTTAGACAGATGACACTTTTCAGCTTTGGTTAAATGGACCATGCCAACTAAGTACCACACACAACACATCAGGCAAAACCGAGACACGACATGTGGCAAATTCTGAGAAATTAAAGTACTAGCTGAAAGAACAGTGTGTTTTTTGAATGGGGACAACTGAGTTAGGAACAATACAGGGACATACAAAATATTTAGCAACACAACAGATCTGTTATATGTCAGTAAGTCAGTTAAACGTCGCATTCTACAACAAGGAAACTGATTCACAAATCATGTTGGTTTACACTGTGCACAAAGTTACCTGCAATGCCTCTTTAGTTAGGGTCGATCACAGATAATAGGAAATTCACATTCGGGAAGGTTAGACATTTAAATGTGCAGTCAGTTCACCAGAAAATGTGCTCTAGGTCAGTGAAGGCCACCTCTCTCTATCTTCTTGTTCAGAACACACGGCGCACAATTAAATGATATTTTCACATCGCTCTCACATCCTAAAGACTAATTACCCTGTCGCAAGTGTCACACCATCTGACATTGTGTCTGACCTAAACCGATGCTGTGAATAACTGTGTGAATAACTGTGTTTTTGTATTTCCATTCATGTGACCTTATTTGTCTTATACACACAAAATCCAGTTCAGCATCACGGTGGAGTATCAAATAAGGGTGACAATTTATTGAAAATAGTTTGAAGTTCGAGCCATTGTCCCAGACAAAGACATATTTTTGTGTAAGTAACTGCTATAACATCTTTATGTTTATATTCAGTGGAATTGGTTTTGGAAATGAGGGTCAATCACTTCAGTGCTCAAAGAGAACCCTTGACAGGTTTTGCTTACTTTTCAAGATTTTGAATTGTATACAACTGTCATTAATATTTTCAGGCCATTAACGCAGGTCAGTGTACTTTTAGCTGTTTCTAAGGGCTCAGATAAGCCATACAACCCATCTATGACTGAGCACAATCTACTTACATTACTAAAGTAAATAGTTACACACAAATACAGTACAGGCATTTTAATTAGCGATTTCTTGCCTGTGTCTTCATAAAAATGCTATTTGGGAATTTTGTGGAAGATCTTTTACTTAATCTGACAAATGTCAACTTGTGAAGAAAATGAAAATAAAATAAAATTTCTGTATTGTTCTAGACATCAGTTTAAAGGCTCAACCTCCTTGGTTTAACATTAGTGAATTGTGTCAATTGTACACAAATGTACACCGAATATTCTGAGAAAACGAGCCATCAGAACAGATTTCGCACACTGCTCTGTGAAACCACAATCCTGTGAAGCAGAACCCAACATACCAGGAGCTGGTGGGAGAACTTTGAGAAAGAAAAAGGTGTTTTTTTTCTCTCTGCAGAATGTGGAGATGATTTTTATTTCCAGCACCTCACTGTTACAGTGGCCGAGTAGCTTTTGAAAGGCTATGAAATGTCTGTATGGTCAAAAATCCTTTTTTGTTTTTAATAAATGATGACCCACATATATTATTTTTAGATGGAAAGAATTCGTCTCAATAAAAAAAAATAGTTTTCCTTTGATAGATATTTTTGTGGACGAAATACTAGTAGTTAAATTTCCTATTTTACAAACATTAAAAATGCAAATAATAACACACTGGTGTGCACACTGGACATACACCAATTGTAACACACACACTCACACACACACAAAAAACTGTCTACAATCTGGTGTTTACATGCCAGCCAGACAATAAAGGAAAACAAATATTAATACAAACCATTTACTAGGTGTTAATACTGAGCTTGTCACTCAATGTTTATGCTAAAATAACTACATCAGGATGTTTTTTATGTTATTAACCTACGTACTTTACACCCATGGGTTATTGTCCCTGCTATTCTACAAAACAAAAGTCAGTGTGCAGCCACTTGTTTAGTCTAAGACATTACAGGGCATGTGTGCTCTTCAATATATATTTATAGACTTGGGATTAGAACCTTAATGATCACAAACACTGTATCATTAATGTCACAAGTCCACAGACTGTTGGCTAACTAGTATGTCAAGGTAATGTTAGTAAATCTATGAGCAATTCAAGTTAGCAGGGCTAACAAACTGCAAATAGAAGCTGTTGTTGAACTGCTTCAATTTCACATTTTAGGAGGGGTATGAGCCCGTAAATGCACCACACCAGAATTATAATTAACATCTGCACTAACTCTGTGGTCAAGCGAGTGAGACAGATAGAGGCGAGGAGAGACACACCGCACACTGCTGGACTGGCATACTCACTAAGGGCCATACTGGTGGCAGCAATAGAAGGTGGAATCGCTGATGAAACTGAAAGATGGTGAAAACAGCACGTGAGGAGCCCTCAGCAGGAGGTAGTCAGAACTGTAGCGTCTTGCTCGTATGTAACTTAACAACGTTACAGCATTTCCATCGTTGTTCTACATCAGTTACAATCACACGTCTCCTTTTCTAAGCGCTCAGATCCAAAAACAAACTTGTGTAAATTGCTGACAGAAGTGTAAAAATCCAATTTATCTATGGTGTGTAAATAAGCCGCTTACTTTTAGGAAGAAGTTTTGGCTGCTTTTACTCATTCAGCTTTCCGTGGACTTACACAACAGGGCAATTGTCGAGTTGAATATAATTTACATTTGAAAAATGGTGAATAAATTAAAATATGGATCCATCAATATCAGCTTATGTTCATGGAGATGTGTGACTTAATTTTATCAATACAGTAGGTAGACGTATAGACTTCCTATTATCTAAGTAAGTAGTTTCATACTAAAAGAGTTGAAGAGAAAATATTTATTTTTAAAATGACAAATTCCTTTCACTCTTTGTGTATTTATACAATGACAATTCACTAACTTTAGAAAAAACTGAAAGGCGCCAATTCCCCTGGCCCCAAAATGCTAAATTGTGCGTACCTGGGGCTTTTTATTAACTTATGTGGATAAAGATATTACCTATGTAATGTAAATGTACACCTTAAAAATTGTAGAAACCTATCTCTTTAATCCCCTCGAAGACTAAAACCTTGATGCATTCAGGGGGTCTCCCATCTATACCCAAACCAGAAAAAAAACAATGGCTAAATTCTATAAACTGAACAGAAGTGACTATATAGGCAAAAAAGAAAAGTGTCTCGACAGTTTTAAAGTTAAGAAACTTTCCACTGAAAGTTAAAAAAAATAAAAAATTGATACTAATGAAATGCTTTTGTTTTGTAGCCATTCTTGTAAATCAGTTGTACATGTTAATTTTCTCAGTTTGCATAAAGTTGATCAATTGGTTGTCTAACGTTGCCTAAAATGACAGTTTCTGTGTTCTCAAAATGGTTCAATAAGGACACATATTTTTCCAAATGGCAATGAGCTTACGGCCTCTTCAAATAAAGCCATGGGTCCTCTCTTGACCTGAATTAGCAAAATACAGTATGAAGTGGAAATATTCTTTTTCCACATCATTTGCTGCTGCTGATGGGGCTTTTGTTATTTCCAGTATTCTTAGTCAGTTCAATATTCACTAGCTACAGGCTGCCATCCAAAAGAAGCACATGCTTTGTACAGACGAAGAAAGATAATTAATTATATTAAGGGATGAGCAAAGTAAGAGCTCACTTATATGAGTTCACATTATTCCATTTCACACCTGTTAAATGGAGTTTGAATTGAATAGATATGACTTCTACAAAATGATGGCAACAAGCAATGAATAAGTAGCTAAATAAGTCAGAGTTTAGGAGCATAAAAAGGTAATTGCTCTGCATGGAGTTTGGGAAATATCACGTGATCAGAATGAAGACAGAATGATGAAGATCAAGGAAAACAGTAATGGTGATGGAGACAAAAGTTTCAGAGCATAAAGCAGAACTCAGGGAGAAAAGAAACTTACTTGTGAAAGAATATTCTGAGATGTCCAGTGGAAAACAGCAGATGGGGGAAAAAAAACACGATGAGATAACAATAACACAAAGAGAAAAAACAAAGATGATGAAATGAGAAACGTGATCAGTGAACAAAGGTGTGTCCCACGTCATTAACCCCCCCCCATCATAATGCTATTATGCCTTATTGGACATTCGGTTCACGGAATTATCCGAGTCTCTATGTTCTGCAGTCGGCAACTTTGCCTTTGATGATACTGACACTGTATTATCCTCTAAATTAGAATTTCTTTTTTATTAATGACTTCAAGCTCTCGGTCAAGGTTGGGATTGAAAGATTTCTAAGACACACTGAATTAGTGTTTGAAAATCTCTCTCTGCTGCTCTGGTGGGATGTGAAATTCAAAACAAATGCATGCCGTAAATATCAATTCCTATGTGTCAGTCTAAATTGATCTCAATAAGAAAAAAACTTTAACTAGACCAAATTTCAACAGTTTTCAGACAACCAAAATAATGTGAACTTTTGAAGCCCAAACATCTAGACGCATATTGTTGTTGTCACTCAGGTAAAAAAAGAGGAAGGAAGCTGAGGATTGCTTTCTCTACAGGGTGAAGTTAGGTGATGAAAAACAGATGGAAGCATGACAGACAGGTTGGTACAAACTGAAACAAAGATTTACACAAGGCCCTGATCTGAGAAACAAGTCTGTAGTCTCCTGCTTGTTACCTGGTAAAGGTAGCTCATGTGTGTAATAAAAAATAAATATAAATATCTACATAAGAGGGTACAACTATATAGCAAGCGGGCACATCAGACCAATCTAGAATATGGATACAAATTGTCAACCATGGTTGGTTTAAGTTGACCTCAATTACCAACCAAGTTGTATGAGTATCATGATGGTAAGCAACTTTGGTAAAAATGTCCTAAATCTGTCTGTATCTCATGTGACTGCTCTTTTTTTCGGTCTAAAAAGAATACAAATCTTCCTAAAGCTCAGAGATACTCGGCCTTTCATCTATTACTGCCATCGCCACTACAAAGCCTAAACTATCCTCGGCCAGACTCGACCCATGGCTGCGATTTAAAAAATACATGCTGTCACTGATCTATACATACAGATATATGACATCGTCTCAGTGAAGTGTAAATCAGCTTTTAAGAATGCGCGAGAATCGTCCAAGTGGCTTTCAATAAATGACAAGAGCTGAGGGCCACGAAAAAACAAGCTCACACATTCTGCCTTACAAAACGTAATCTAAAATACATAGTCTATGCTTTGCGTTGGACATGGACACTTTAAAGCAGTCGGATTACGATGAGGAAGTGGCATTTTGAATTCGGGCCTGTCGTGAAAACAGCGGGGATTTGGGCGTTTGGGCGCGAAAACAGAGGGGTGAAAGGGGGTAGGGACACGAGAAGGTGTTTGCGGTGAGCGTCGGGTTGTAAGCGTCGGGTCAGAGGGGTGCTGGTTCAGAACGGGGGATACGGAAAGCGTGGGAGGCACTTACGGACTGGCTCCGTCTTGAAAGTGCTGGGGAGGCTGCTCTCGCCTTTGCCTTTGCCGTTGATGGCAGACAGCCGGACTTCATAAGCAGTCTCTGGTTTCAGGCCAACAATGGTGATCTTCGTCGTGCCTGTTGAATGAAAGTTTATGTTTATGTTTATGTTTATGCATTTGGCAGACGCTTTTATCCAAAGCGACTTACAGAGTAGACACAATATTACATTTCTCATCACTATGACAATAAGCTATATAGAGGGGAAACACTGATCAGAGTCAGTGGTGAGATAGAGATAGAGGTATAGGGACTACAGAAGGAGCTGTGGGGGGGTAGAGGTACGGGTTAGGATTAGGATAGGAGATGCTCTTTGAAGAGGTGGGTCTTCAAGAGTTTCTTGAAGACAGACAGGGACTCTGCTGTTCTTGTGGCGCTTGGTAGGTCGTTCCACCATCTTGGAACGACACATGCAAACAGTCTGGATTGTCTTAAGCGTGGTGAAGGCACTGCTAGATGACAATCCATTGATGACCGGAGTGATCAAGAAAGTGGGTGTTATTCCATAAATGATGTATTTCAAAAGGGGAATACTCGAGGAGGAAGAGGCCCACTGCTTTTTAAATGCTAATCTGTATGAGGTGAACAAGCTGCAAACAAATATCCAGCACAGTGATATGAAATGAATCAAGTGTGTCAGACCTTTGAGGATATGACTGATTGTATTTTTTAGGGAGCACTGTACAACAGGTAAACAAGCATACAGTCCAGCAGAATGTCTTTCTTTTACTTGAATATTTCACCATTTTTATTTGGATCAGCTAGCTTGTTTTATCTTGTAATATTGGGTGTTTTAAACTTGCTGCTTGCGACGTGTGTTGTTATCATTGTCTGTTGAATCCAGGAAACAAATAATGATAAGTTTCCAAAAGCCTAGAGAAAACCAGGGATGACATCCCTTAAAAAAAATAAGGGATGACCAGGGATGTCTTATTCAAGTGTCTGTAACCCAAAAACATCCCAGTCGATGGCTGATCGCTTTACTAACCCAAACAGACTTAAGTAATTTTATAAACCAAGGAGGAAGTTAGAGTATTTTCTCGTTTGTTGGTCCTGAGATGGTGTTATGAATGCATGAATGACTGAAAGAAAAAACTGTACTATTACGTAAATGCTCATATCCATCATATGTGTGTTCCTATAGGTATTTATAGGGATGGAATATCACATTATGTTGTCGTAGATCATATTTAAGAGTATGACTAAACAATATCTTTGCATATATGAGCTTTTTTATTAATTTTTTTTAATAAGTCTATGTTTATTTTCATTCCCTGCAATTGTTTGAATGAGAGAGTCTCCTACATTGCGACCAATAATATTCAAAATCCCTCCTCAAATGGTTAACAACACACAGAAAATAGTTAATAGATTATTTAAATCAAAGTTTAACTAGGTTATTAAAAAAATAACCCGATGGTTCAGACTGGACCAGCGTTAGAAGGACTACTGATGCCTGGTCTTTATCAAATTTAGATTTTCTATGTACACCTGATTATTGCACAAGTAAAAAGAAGATGCTCAGATAATGAAAAGGCAGTACACAGCTTCCAGCAGAGGAGTGTTCTTTTTTTTCTTTTTTTTATCTGAGTGCGTCATGTTTCATCTAAAAGCTGTTCACCATAGGAAAGAATCTGAATGAGGGGAACTGTCATGGGAGAGATTAAAGCTCAGGGGTATAGCACACATAGCACACACTTAAAATGCAAAAAAAGAGTCATCTCACGGATGAGAACATATCAAGGTTGAGATACGCACCTAAAAGAAAAAAAAACATTTCCATAAATGTGGCACCATTTTTCAAATTAACGGTCTCTGAGAACCAAGATTTAGTTTTAGAAAAAGAAACTGCAACAGTAATAAAGCTAGAGACCAGACAGATTAAGAGGTGGGTTTTAAGGTCCAGCAGAAAATTGCTGTCTCCGCTGACAAGGTTCTTGTTCTGATTAAATTTCTAAGCAGTCAACAGTAATTTGGTTCCCTCTGCTTCTATAAAACATTGACTTCACAAATTCAGAAAGTTGAGTTGAAAGTCAATTTAGTGAAGTGTTTTGTAATCCTTAACCATATAATGCCCTATGTATCATATTTGATATATACAGTTTCTAAAATGTTTCCCATCTGAGACCTTTTGCATAATTTAAGAGCAAAAACTCAAAAAACTGTCATACACAATGTGATAACAGTGGGCAGAAGACTACACAGCAAATCATTTTGATTTATTGCATGGAATCTCGAAAAAACGATTTCTGTTTTTTTTTCCATTTTGTTAAAGAGCCAAATACAGACTTCTGAAAAAACAAAAATTAATTTTATCTACATTTTGTCTTGAGTCAGACTTAAAAGGGTTAATCCCAAAGTGGATTCTCACTGCAGCATATAAAGATTGAGATCAATGAGCTCTTGATGTCAAGATCTATCCCGAATTAAATGATTAATTTAACTGACACAATTTACAAATGACTTTGTGCTTTTATCTCAAATGAAATAAACAAACTCATCAGCACGCCGGATCATTCATTGGAAATTTGCTGATGTGTTGAAATAGGGATCTGAAGGATTTATCAAACACACAGTTAAGAACCATAAAAAAGCTATTTTGTAGTATTTACAATGTGCAAAAACAGAGAAACTGCGACATTTGAAAAGTTTCTCTGATACGACATGCTTTCAATTGTCTCACCAAAATAATTTTTTGTCCACTTTCCCAAAACTTTTGTAGTCATTGGTTTCAATCCATGGTTATACTGTATATTGTAAGGTGGCAACACATTTTCTAAGGTCTTAACCCTTTAAAGCCTGATCCAAGAATAAAACAAAACAGAAAATTACTTTTTTTTGTTTGAATTCCTTATTTGGCCTTTTAACAAAATATGTAAAAAGAAAAAACAGAAATTCATTTTTAATATTAATAATTTATTACTATGCGATAAGTCAAAATTTTTTTTTTTGTGTAGTCTTCTGCCCTCTGTTATCAGGTGTATCTGATTGTGTAAAATAGGATTTTGAGCACAGTTTTTAACATTAAATTATGCAAAAGTTGTCAGATGCAAAACATTTCAGAAACCGTATGTATCAAATATGATGCATTTGGCATTACATGGTTAATTGTGCACTTTGAACAACAGCGTCCATAAATGTTTGGACGAATCTGAGCTCTAGCACGCTCTTAGCTTTGTTGGTGAAGTTGCAAAGTTAACTTTGGTCTGCTGTGGAAAACTAAAAGGTCAAGCCGACAAAGTCTGGTTTGTGATGGAGAGAAAATCCGGAATTATATAGTGATTGATCGCTTAACTTTTAAACTTTTTGAAAACTTTTTGCCTATCCCTACTTAGCCAAATCAGTGTCCTAAATAGAAATAGATTTAATTGGCTCATATAAAAGCAGGAATAAGAAAATAAATGTAGGAAGGAGGGCATAAGCTTATATGACTCCAGGACATCAAGCTGTTAATATATAAATAACAACATAATCAAGAATATCTTGTCTTTTAATTTCTTATTGAGTCCATGCATTCAAAGACTGATTCAAAAGATGGAGGCTCTTTCTTATTGACGATATTAAAATACCAAAGCCAAAACATATAATTTCTTTAAATCAAAACCTGCAGTGTACTTTCCTTCTATCATAATGGTAAAGAAAGCAAAGATGCTGTTATGGTTTTAAATGCATAAATGAGATAGATATATTTATAGAGACATATTAATTATAGAAACAGCTTTGCGTACGTGCTTACAGCAGTGCATTAAGAATGCACTCTGTGGTGGGTGTGGTTTCTACATCTGGCAATACTGCTCTTAAACATGTGATGGCAGCCCTGGTTCATGGTTCCGTGAAAAAGCATGACCTTTTTTACTGACATAGTTCAGTCACAGTTTGCTCCTTTCCTCTGCGGTACACTGCAGCTGCGACAGCTCCGACTTCCAATTCCTAATCATAAAGCAACCTCACACATAGTGGGATGTGTGTGACTACTGTGGGTGAATTGAAAAAGGTGAAGTAGCTGTTGAGATATTTTTGGTAACGTTTACTGTTCATGTGTGATTCGTGTGCACTGTTTTGTGCGATTGTTTCCATGACAGGCGACTCTTGGGCCTCGAGCTGACAGCTGAGCCTGTCAGCGTCTGACTGATACATCCCATGTGGCAGACAGGACCAAAACCATCCAGATTAGTAAGCACCACAAGCCCACAGTGGGACGGGGATCTGGGACCTGTCAGCGTCTGCACTGGCTGTCATTTAGGCTACATTGTGCTCTGCCTCTCTTCTTGACACCAGCTACTGTCGTGTTTGGATTACCTGCTGTCGCCACAGCAGCAGAGATGCTTCCTGCATGTAGGCTTTGTAGCAGGAAAAAAAAACATTGATCGCACGGAAAATGTAAAACATGAAAGTTTTATTTCTAAAATGTATAATCAGCTGTAAGTTTTTTTCAAATTTTCTCTGTAAACATTGCTAATGATGAGGGAATCATTTGTTATATAAAAATGTATGCAGTTTTATCCTAGCTAGCTCTTTCTCTAAGAGCAGAAATGGTTGATTTATGGGCACAGTTAAAATTAGATTTATTTTCTCTAACTAATTTAACGCATCTTTTCAATTTAAATAAGATTACGTTATCAAATATATAATTAATCTATGTAGACATTTTCCTGCATGTGCACTTTAATGCCACATGGAGAGGAAGAAAATTAAGAATTCTGTACCTCATTGGCTCCTTAGCAGAAGCCAACAAGGCACACACAACTGCACGAATAACAACAATTGTTGTTAAGGAGGTTTTTGCATTATAGGAACAATATCGTGTCATCAAAACAGCTGAACTTCAAATGGCTTCAATTAGAAGAGGTCCCTCAACAGAAACTTTTTAAAAAGTTACGAAGTTGCTCCTAAAAATCAGAAACAAGAACCAGACTTAACTAAAACAAAAGGTAAAAGCAATGCAAAAGCAATTTAGATTATTGCTGCAGATTAAGAAACTATATAACATTTAGATGGAGTGCAGTATTTTAGATCAAGTAGGGCTGCTATTGCATTCAAACTGCATAAGAAATTGCAAATGGTATATTCATATAATCGGTGAAAGAAAGAGTCCTCCAGGGGATCGGGTTTTTAAATAAGAAACAGAAGTTACACAGATTTCATCATAAAGATCGAAATATTGGAATCTCGGTAGTCACCCAAAATTTGGTCTCAAGTTTGAACAAACTCCTTCAGCAGATTTTAATACATCACAATTAAACTTGCATAGAGCCCTGGTGATGAGAAATCATTAAAAAGCATGTTTTATAATCGCAAGGACATGGCCACACCATTTACAGTTTCACCATTTCATCTGAAGTCCTTTCTTTTTAAAATTTTTTATCCAAAATGTTTTTTTTTTTACTGTGTTATAGTCTTAGATTAGATGTCATTAACGCAAAAAAGCTATTATAAAACACATCCAAAAGTTGTGACATAAAAGCTTTCTTTTAGTGCAAAATATATGTGAAAGATACCTTTTTTTCTCCTTCCTAATACTAATCCAATATCAAGACCTTCCTGTTTGCAACAGAAAAGCAGAAAACACTGACCATATATAGGTTAGCATGGCATTTTTGCATCCCTGTGCTGATTCAGAATCATTCAATCATTCAATTTCAATTATTTTAGTCATAATGTAACTTGGGACTGAAAGAGTTTCAGGCTGAATCAGTTCTGACTGACATGGAAACTAGATCTGTGTCAGTCATTTTAAATGTTCATCCAATGTCTGAATAAATATGATGGTGATGAGAAATCCATGATGACATTTCTTTGTGAAACTATATCTGAATTGTTCATGCACGCGTCAAATCCAGTCGGAAGTGGCTCACCTTCATCAGCATCATACTCAGTACCGGTCCATTCTTTCCCGGGCAAGCGCCATTCCACTCTGTATTTGATAATGGGCACTCCCCCCATGGAATCAGGCTCCTCAAACTCTATCTCAGCTGTGCTGGAGAACGGTTCCACATTTTGGATTTCTGGTGCTGATGGAACCTCTGCAACAAAAGACAAAGAATAGAAAAATTAAAATTTTAAAAACAAAAAATGAAAATCCGCTTTGATAACACATCATTTTTAAAGCAAAGAAGCAAAGTAAATAATCTGACAAGGTGAATAACATAAGATAGGACCAATCTACCACATGCTTTAAAGATCTGTTTCCATTGACAAATATAATGGAAAAACAGAAAGTCATAGAAAAAATGGCCACACAATAAGATGTTTTTTCTCTCAGCATTAAGTAAATATATTGTGTGCACCTAATAGTTAGAGGTTGGATCAACCAAGAAAAGCAAAACTAAACATTTTATGCAGGATATATCGTCTACATGACTTATGTTAGTTTCACTGAATAAAACAGCTTTTGCCGAAACAACATTATTAATATTACTATAAGTTATGAAAGCCAGTCTTTTAAGGAAGCAGTTTAGTCTACAAAGCCATTGCTCTAAACAATACACCATGTGAACTGAACTTTATATATGTTTATAGGTGTTTTCGATTAACTTGAGTATTTTTTTTCTTTTTTTTGTAAAACATTTGTACTTGATAAATCTAATTCTGCTTCCAAACCAGGGGATGGCATTTTTATCACAGAAGCATTGGGTTCCTTTTTGAAGATAATGTTTTCACAGATGTCTACTGCAGAGCAAAACGGTTAAAATGTTATTTAAGTGGCCTTATGATTAAAGCAGCAGTCCATACGTATCAAAAAAGATAACAGCTATTCCATGTCTTTACAAAGGCCAATGCACAAAGCCTTAAAACGTGGGTGGAAAAAGTTCATAGTGCCCTCAGCGTAAGGCTGTGGGACGGCTTATGTGGCTTAAACTTTCCATATGCTTTTAGCGTGGACAGGAATGCTTTTAGAGACATTACAGTCACCCAATGACCAAGTATCTAATAGGCATGACTGAATGAGTTTCCAGTGACAGTTTTAGCTCACACTGATGCACTTTGATTCATGATTAAAGGACAGAGTGACAGAACTAGAGCGCCACACAGAGTTTAAGTATTTTCTGTGGGCAACTGTCATGCTGCTTTCAGTCAATATTGGGGGTGCATACTGATCCCTTCCCTAGTTTGATTTGAGTTGGGAAACCTCTTTATTTCTTATCAATTTCAAATTACCACTTATCAGATCGCTAATAATACTCATGTTCACCAAAAGATAAGCTCCGTTAATTCAATTACTGTCATGTTGTTTAGTGAGAGAAATGGTGCACTCACACCTCTCTAGAGGTCACTAGAAAAGCTCTTCAGTCTTTCCCAAAACAGATACAAAATCATTTGCAGGTATTTTGCAACTGGAGGGATCAATGGAAATAATCAATCCATTTACAGATAAATATAAATCCATTAAACCCGCTCAATAGTACCACGGGTACAAAAATACCACTAAAACCGTTGCTGGAGCTTTCTCAGGATAATTCTATGTTTCAGTGACTCTATACAATCAAAAAGAGATTAAAAAATTAGAAACTGTACACAAATGATTTTCGTCAGGCGGCATGTTACATTTTCTTTCTGAAATGTCACAGGCAGTAAGATATGAACATAGGTTTACAGGGTTCTTTTTGGGTAAACTGTTTGGATGGAGTCACAAATACTGATGCCGTACAGCTACAAAAAGAGCCACAAAATATCCCCCCATTTGACTGCAAAGTATTATGGAATTCTGACATATGAGTATCAATTTCAATAACCAATTTGAGTGGGAAATAATGTGAACACCAAAAAAAAAAAAGAAAATAAAAAAGCTTTTCTACTGTAATTTTTTGGGGGGATTTTTTATTTATGTATTTTTTTTATCACTTAATTTCATATCTGCCCTGTGCATGTTTCATCTTTAATTTGTCTTTCCACAGCTTTCCTGTTTGCAACCTTTTTTATAGACAGCTTTAAGAAAATTCAATTAAATGACTTTAAAAAACACTCAAAGGAAATTCTACTCTGCAGTAACCGCTGTCAGACATGATCTGCATAGCAACCCGTCCAAGGTATGTGGGATCAAGCCCAACATGGCCCTGAACTGGGATTCATGAATACAGAAAATGGATGCATGAATCAATGGATGGATGGACTTTTTTATCTGTGAACAAACCTGCTTGGATGAGAAGGAACTCCTTAGATTCCGAGCCCATTTCATTACTTGCTGTGCAGTTGTAGCTTCCAAAGTCATTTTGAGATTCAGGTGTGATCTAGGTACAAAAGTAGAAAATAATGATTATCAGTGGACAAGCCAAGCTGTTAGTTATTGGTTTAATGAATCATATTATTTTAATGATGGTTCAACAGAATGTTTCAATTGGGGCTTGGCTTACATGTAGATGTACTGATCTCCAGGTGCTCATCCCGACATATTGGTATAATAGTTCTTTATGACAGTGTCTATCACAGTAGTAATCTACCAAATGTTCTGGGTGATTAAATTGTTTCTGAAATGATTTACTGGAATTTCATTTCATCACTCAGGTCACTGTTTAATCTCTCTGTTATTTGGTGGGGTCTGCTTCCCTTTAACCTGTTTATTAATATGTATTTCCCATTTATTACTCAAACAAAAGAGATCTTTGAAATATTACTAAAGAGTCTAATGCATGGTACCTTCAATAAAGAATTAAAGACATTTAGATTTAGTTTTTGCGCAGCAGACACAAGAATTGAACATATCCTGGAGAATTTCAAAGACTGTGTCATCACGCCTTTTTGTGTCAGAACAAATCAGTACAAAAGCGGATGTTGCATCACCTCCAGGTAGCTGGTGGTTGTTGTGTTGTAGATCTTTATGTTGGTAGCGTTGGGACTCGGCAGCTGGAAGCCATCTCTGAACCAAACCACCGAGGCCCTGGGGTGAGCATCCAACTCGCAGCTGATGTTGGCTGGGTTTCCCTCCCAGGTGTATGTCGTCACTCTACCCTGGATCTTTGGAGAATCTGAAGCAACCAACGGAGATTATGTTACCACGTAACAATAGAGCAAATGATCAGCCAACTTTGAGCTGATTGATTTATATTCAGATCCTTATTCGATCAGCTTTGCATGGTAAATTGTTCAACACAACATTCTCATCTAAAAGGGCTGTTCTGATATCCACCAATTAAGTGACAAGTGTTACTGTAGTCAATAAGAATGCTAAAATAATGTGGTGAACTTATAACTAAGTGATATTTAAGCCAAAAAAAGCTTCCACCACTAACAAAAAACCCATTTCAAATCTCCTTCGACATATTAGTATCAGTCGCTTGGCAGCGAATCCAGATACGCCCAGTTCAGCTAATGGGATCGTGCTGCCCCGAAGATAGCCAGTTCCATACCTGGATAACGTCTTTATTGTCCGAGATGTAGTTGAAAGGACTGGGATTGAGAGCTATGCTCGAGACAAAGCACCTTTTCTTATCGATAATTGCCTGGCAACGGCGAATCAGCCACCTGATTATTTGCTGATTACTCTGGCAAACTGGAAACCCCTCAAACAACTCCATCAACACTTCATCCTGATTATATCTCTGAGCAACTTTCAAGTACACCGAGAGCAGAGTTTATTAGTCGGATTACGCATTCGCTAGATTTACGTTGTGTTTTTTATAGATTGATTGATTTCAAATGGAGATTTGTGGCTCTACTACCTACTTTACTGAGTGCCACAGAGAAGCAAATGTGTTACATTAAAAGCATTTCCTGTAACACCAAGTCCATAACACATTTGTTATAAAAAAAAGATGCATTACCAAAATATCCATAGCTCAAATCCAGCATGGTTGGATTTATTTTATCCACATCTTTCTCTAAAGCACATTACCCTTGTCTGAAAAAGTAGGACTTGTGCTTAAAAACAGTTGCTCTGAAGCTTAAAAAGCCACTGCATCCCCGAAGGTATGTCAGAACTCAGACCTTAGTTTCCATGGTAACAAATCACAGTGGTGATTTCCTGACCCAGGAAACCCTGCTCTCTGTTGTACCATTTATCCACAGAAACATAAGTGACTGTCCAGACACCTTGATGTTCTCATTACAGTTTTTTGACCTTTCAAAACATTTCCTTTTTGTTAGAATTTGAAAGCGGGTGTCCTTTTTATTTTATATCCAAACATGGAGTAACTAAAGCTTCAAAAACGTAATTAATGTGGCCTTTTCAAGTTTTAATACCTCAAGTCTAATTACATAATACAGGGATCACATCTAAAATTAAATATAAATCAGCTGTCAGGAAAAAGGTGGTGATATGTCTTCTAAACATAAAATTAGTATAATAGACATCTGCTCATACCTGCAATGTTAATGTAAGTTAAATGTCTTTCCTTGAAAACAATATTTCAGAGTCATAGTGGGAGAAAAGCATGCTTATGCTTTCTTTTTCAGACAAAGATAAAATGCCTTTTTTTTTACCAGTTTTTACAGGTTTTTTTTACCTGTAGGTTTCGAGACAAAAAATTAGGAGCAAGCATAGAGAGAGAGGAGTGACTTACAGCGGACTTCCAAATAAATGTGCTGGCTGTCCTGACCAATGGAGTTCCGGGCAGTGCAGAGATACTGGCCGGCATAAATGTACTGGACATTCTTCAGGATGAGGGAGGACACCCGTGCATGGCTGCGTACCACAACATTCCTATCAAGGCTCTACAAAAAAAGAAAAGAAAGTAATTATCATCTATCACCGGTGCAACCTGGAATCAGCATGTGGAAAAAAAAAGAAGAAAAAAAAAGAATTACTCCTTTCCAATGAAGTGCAAACTCCTACAAAGTGCTGATTAGTGTCCATACCATTTAGCACTACGGTTGCAGGTTTACAGGGAGTCTAATTGCTGCAAAGAGAGTACGCCAGTAATTTCAATTGAGATAAATAACATGTTCAATCTTGCCTTTATTCTCATTAGCAAATTAAGTTTATTAGACTGTCGGCTTTGCTAAAACTGCAGTGTAGTCAGTCCGACGGATCACCGAGCACATGTTAGTCCGTTCTCAGAACATGCTCTGTGTACAGGGTTGGTGCATACAAACATCCCCATTCATTTTTTAAGCAATGCAATGCAAAGCTAGTTTTACATTTAGCGGACAGCCCCAATTTAAAGAAAGTTGTGACTGTGTAAACTTTAGATGAAAATGGAATCCAGGGACATGCTAACCTGATCACAGTTGAATATAGAAAACACATCAAACTCTGGTAGTGAGACATATTTATTTATGAAAAACATTGGCTTATCTCTTATTTGATGGCAGCGACAAGTCTCATAAAAGTCTGGACGCAGCTGTGTTTACCCCTTTATAACAGGGTTTGTTCATTTTTTACTCTTTTTTTGGTAACAAGGATAAACATTTAAATGGAAATTGGGATGATGCATGTTCAAATGTTTCTGCAGCTATGATTGATTTTCATAGGAAATATATTGGGAAGCAGAAATCAAATATATAGGCCTACTTGTAGTCTTTCTGCAAGCTTTTGGAAGTTGAAAGAAAGGTTTCTTGTAATTAGTGTATTATAATAAAGCCATAGGAAATAAGAATCAATATAATAAAAACTCTAGCTGCTATAAATACACTAACAGCTTTTCTTCCTTCTAGGTAACACAATTTAAATCAAGAGGGGAGGTATATCTTCCTAAAGGCTGCCATTTAGACATTCTCGGTCCAACACTGTTTATTGGGAATTTAAAAAAAAAATCCTAGCTGTTGCATTAGCACTATTTCTAGAAATTGATATTCTTTATAAGGCAGAGCATTGCAGTGTGGTAGAAATCATTTTTAGCTGTTTACTGAAGATCTCAGGGAGTATCCTGGAGCATTTTGAAAGGGCAGCATTAATCTTGTCTTACTGCAGTTGCACAGCAAAGAGCTGGAGTGGGCACAAAGTTAAGACGCCAATAGGGATAGGCTGATGAAGAATAATCCTTTAATGGTACCACAGACGCACAACTGAAAAGACATTGATACATTTACCGAAATTATTGATGTTACAGCATCAAAGCGATTTTAATACTGACCTTAAAAGAGAAAGGAAGGAAACGCTTTATCACTTTCTGTTGTTAGTGTGGTACACTATTACATAACTTGTTCATACATATTACACCATAAATACTTAAAGGCATCAAGTCAAAGGTCAAATTCACTTTAATGTTTTGACGATTAATTAACCAATCAGGTTTAAGAAATAAATCATCAATACTTAACTAATTAAAATTAATTTAAGGGCCTTTTTCCATGTACAGGGGGTGCCTTGGGTCTCCTTGTTGAGGCCAATAATACTTAATTAAAAAGTATTAGCGCAAACGCTGTGAGATTGTTATTCAAATATTAAGGAGGTCATTTAAACTTAACTCCTAACAGTAAGGCTGTTTTGAGTAAGCGGAACACACATGAACAGTTAACATTATTGTTTAATCCAAGAGTTTAGAACAGTAGGTATTAATTTGAAATTAAAGTGTGTAGCTCACTATTTTGCTGTTTCTTCCATTCCAATTGTTCGCTCTCAAGTCTGTATTTAAATTAATGATTTACTAATGAAATGATCAAGCACTTTAAAAGAAATTCTTACCTGTGGACAGCATTTTTTAAACCTTTACAAAATGATAGCACAAAAATGAATTCCAAATGTCATGTGGATCACAACTGAAGACCAAAGCCCCTCCTCCTTTCTCCAAATGGCTGAATAACCATTATTTAGCCATTCTATTAAAATATAATTACCTTTATCACCTTTCCTTTGACATATGGGTGGCTCAAAGAGAGAAAAAAGTGGACTTTCAAGTATTACTTCTATTACTTATGTCTGGTGGTAGTATTTAATCAAATAGCAAATGAATAAAAGCATGTGTTAAATAAAAAATGTCATATGATCTTTTCATATTTTTGATCAGGGTAGGTGAAAAGTCCTACTCCGCAAAGCTACCAGAGAAATTCCACACTCAGGTGATCATGATCTGATTGCGCTCCTGTATCGTCACACTCTGATTTCTGATTTTCTGTTTTGAACACCTTAATGCGTTTAATGAGACATTTGTTAATGTTACTCACCATAAAGTGCGGGTGCTAATGGTACCAATCACAAACACTGTTCAGTCCGAATCACATCAAAGCGTATCACATAACTAGTGATTTTTCTAATCAGTTGAGTACTAAAAGAATAGAAGTGGAGCTGGTATGCAGTATCATACTATCTTAAATGTCAATAAAACCACAACTTAAATTGACAAAAAAAATCTAGTTTTCTAAATGTTTCTTTTTATCTTTAAAATATTAGAACAAAGTAGACAAAGTAACAACAGTCCACTTCCTAAATAGTAAGGAAGTAAGGAAACCTGAAAGGAAAACATTATGACATATTGAAAGAGAAAAAAGAGACATTTTTTAAAATTTCCGAGTCAAGGATGTGTTTTTCTTTTGTGACGATGAGGTTATGCTGAAAGAAATGGCAAATGTGGCGCAGTTTCAAAGTGACGATCACATTAGGTGGACTGTGGAAAAACGGTCCACCTCCAGAAAAACTGAAAATCCAGTGAACTGTTAAACAAGGTGACACGATAATGGTCACATACTGGGATAACGCTGTGGTAATACTGAGTGGCGTGACAGGATAATTGAAATAACCTTCAGAAAATTATGCAAGCAGTGATTCAAAGCCCAGAGGGCCTCTGAAATAATTAAACCAAGACAGAAAAGAAAGTGAACATTTTTTAAAGCGCAAACTTTAAGGCTGGACGTCATGAAGCTGGATCTGTGCTTTCACAGTTATGCTGAGTTAGGAAAATTAATCCGCAGTGCCACCATACAGTATATCATTTATGTGTGTTAAAAAATATTAAAGGAAGTTAGCTTGTTAGAGTGTCAGTTGTATTAAAAGGTGGCTATTTAATGAAGGGCCATGAGAATGCATGTTTCTCTTCCATCCAGATAATATTTTTTAATTCTTCCTCACTATATACGTATGTTTTAGTTCCTAAAAAGAACGGAAAAATCTCCAAACTTTAAGAAGATTTTCATAAACCATTTGTCCATGACAAAAGTCCAACTATTTCAAATGTAATGGATTTTGGATGCAGCTATTTTGAAAGAAATATTTCAGTGTCTGGATAATCCAAATCAAAAGTAACCCAAAACCTCTGGAGACAGCTGAGAAAACAATTTTGCCATCTGGTTGGAAGTGACCCAGAAAGACGGCAGCACAAATGAGGCCCCAGGTGACCGAATAAGTGAGCTCCTCTAGTGTGGCTGAAGAATACATGCAGACCCCTGGCCCACGACAGCAGGACGCACCGTTTAAAACCAGCGTGTTAAGATGTACATGGGTCGGATCCATGGCTTTCTCACAACAGAGCAGACAGTGTTTCGGTGTGACACTGCGGAGTTGCTGATCAACAAGCAACACGGGTGCAGTAGACTTTTTTTTCCCCATTATTATTTTACGTCTGAGACAGTAACCAGACCATGCCGAAGGAAATAATAACACGGCCATAAAATGGAATGACTTTTGGATACTGTGACTATGTCTGTGTCTCAAGATGAAATTTGTTGGCAAAAATAAACAGGGACAAGTAAATAGGCCAAGTCTAAATGTGTACTGGAACTAAGTGGATTAAATTAACTGTACTACGTGTCTAATGGTCTACACATTTAGGGCACAACTAATATGTAGAATGTGTTAAACGTGGGCTAAACTACAACACTTCTGCTCTGCAAAACAAAGGGGATAAAGGGGAAAGTCTAAGGTGCAAGTTTGGTCTATTAAAACTAGAGTCAGGCTACAATACATAGTAGCGATACCTCATATTTGTCTGGTCGCGTCCAAGAAGCCTAGAGAGGACAAACACAGAGGAAGCAAAGAAAAACATTGATACATACAGTGGAGCAAAGTAGAATTATGGAAAAGATTTGTGTATACCCAGTTCACCTGCAGATGTCCAATCAGGTAATGACTAACAGACCACAGCAACAATTTTGAATAATATAACTCATTATACATGACATATTGAAATTGTGCTTTTTGCTTCACTGAAGTTTTGTCATTCAAATATCAAATAGTCTTAATGACTGACAGACCACAGAAACAATTTTGTTTAATACAACTCATTATAATTGATCTAGTTACTATACAGGACATTTTTAAAGTGTGCTTTTTGCTTTATTGAGGTTTTGTCATTCAGATATCGAATAGTCTAAATTTGTTGTTTAAAAAAAACACTAAGTGATTTGAGTCTTTCATGAATACTGCTCATGTTTTTGTGTTGTATTTAGTACTGTTACCACTACCCACAGCTTGTCTAAAATATAGATGTTGTTGGCTACTCAGAAAAGTATCTCTTTAAAGGAATACTGTAGGCATCTGAATTTTCCTGCTTCTTCCTTGAAAAATCAAAATTTATCGCATGAACATCTAAATTAATAAACTGTAAAAACATGTTATCAAGATGCCATTGGATGGATCTATGCTCAATGTGCTGGTATTGATAGAAATGATGTGAGTGGATACATTAGAAAGGCTTTCAAATTCAAGTCTTGCTTATCAGGTATCGTAAATCAACTATTAGCCTAACTCTCATCTCCAATTCTGATCAAACGTATCAATAAAAAAGCAAAAAAGCAATGTAATACGATCAAACTATGAAAACAAAACTATTAGTTTTATTTAATTTTTTTTTATTCGCAAAAACACCATTTACTGTGCGTTACCGCAAACTGGCAGTTCCCTCAAAAACTGCACCATGCAGCGCATGTGATCAGAAGAAATCCTAATAAAAAACCACAGGGATTTACTTAAACCTTGGATGAGACTGAAGATTTCCCTGCCAAACTGTATTTATTACAATTATGATTAATTCTGCAATGAATAAATCACAGCACTATGTAAGATATTCAAAAATGTAGCGGAACCAACGTGAATATCTGGCATCATTAAGTTTTTGCTTTTATAATGTTTGGGCAAGATCAGGGTTGGTTTTTTTGGCAGTTCAGCTGCAATCAGGAAACCAACAGAACTGGTCAAAATGCCAATCTAAAGTGTATTCTCCTGAAGCAGTATGGGGCCGTCTTAATTAGTTACTAAATAATGCGCTACAATAAAAAGAAAATTTGGAGGCTGACTGAAGAAAACAAAGTATTGGAGCTGATTATAGGTGAACCACCAAGGGACTATTTTTTCCTAATCACCTCCCCTTTTTCAGTCACATGTTGTACTCTATTTTTATTCATTCTCACATTCAAGTGCAACCAGAACTGTTTTCTATCTTAAATCCTGCCCTTTAAACAACAACATACACAATCGCATTCATACTGTCAGAGTGAAAACGGCACAGCACTCAACAAAACTGACATCTCAAGCTAGAGGCTACATTCTGTTTTCGATGTAATCTATTTTTATTCAGTTTGACTTTCAAGTCTAACCAGCGCTGGTTTCCATCACGAATCCCGCACTTAAAACGACAACATACACAATCAAATTTATATTGTCAAAGCATAGCACTGTAAAAAACTTTATACCAAATTCCAATCATTAGTAATGACATAAAGATACCATCAAGTAAACTGTTTTTCTTTAAAAAGGTCATTAAAATTAAGCCGAAGTTGCAGTTGTGCTATATTACCACCCGATCATTTCTCACCCTCATGGATATTGCTGATAGGCATAAAGAGTGTCACAAATAGAAAAAAAAAAAGAATGAAAATGCATGGAAATTAGGGGGCCGTTACCAAATAATCAGTAAGACCTTCTGAGCAGAGTAACAAAGAAATCTGACGTTGCCGTCCTCAGACAGATTGGAACTAGCTGGATTATGACAGTCGGTGAAAGGAGGTTCATTTGTTAAGAACTGAACGGTGATGGACAAGGCACTGTCCATCATGCAGGTGGAAGATAAAAAAGAAACTAGCAACGCAGCCATCAATGCTTCTACTCAGCGGCACAGATAAATTCCACAGTTAATATATGAGGATATTGCAGTATATTCAAATGCATTCTTTCTACCTTATAATTCAGCACAAATATGAAAGGTTAAAGGCTTATAGTTAGAACAAAGTCCCATGGTATTGCAAAATCTACTCATACTGACTTAAAACACGCTATTAATGATAATGACGTAATATCATTACTTGGCCAAGAAACAGAATAGTTCATTTCTCTACCTTACATTGTTAAATCTGCACAACATGGCACCTTCGATGTCCTATACAATAGACCAGCTGACAAAGCATGCGAGGTAAATTAGGCTAGACCCAAATATCTTGCAACCAAGTCATTTTGTTTCCTTTGGGACAGCACAGGTGCTTTCAGTGTATTTACGTCATCACAGCGTTCTTATATTTCTAAGCATGTATAATTTCTAAGATAAGCAAAATAACTCTGTAGTAAGGACCGCGAGTGACCCTAAGGGACCTCTCATTCTGCGGATTGCATGTGATGATAATGGACTTAAAAACTGAAAATTGTTGTTAGGCAAAACTACACAGTAAAAAATTAAAGTTTAACAAAGACTTTGGATTTTCGGAATACCACATCACGTTCTTATTGCCTTGTAGCAAATTTTGAAGCCATCTATCAGTTGTGTTGTCGACAAAAGTCATTCTAAACCTTTGAGGTCAGTGATGGACACTTTTATTGCTTGTAGATTTTATAGCAATGCGTGTCATCAGTTCTGCGGTATATAAACTGAAGAACAAATCTGTGTTATTCTCAAATCAACAAACCTGCTCAAAGCGGCATGCTAATTATCTTAATAATGTTTATTGCAATCACAGCAGAAAATTACCTCTTGTAAGTGACTAATCTGTCCGCTGTTCACATAATGAATGTTCTCAGAAGAGACCAATGAGATCATTTTTTTTCTCCGAATAATGCTCTTTCAATTAATTAATAAAAGCTTTACAGAATACTTGGGATGGGATTCTCCTGTCAGGATGAGCACCTCAAGTATGATTACTGTGAGAGAATGTGATCTATATATATGTTTATTCTTTCATATGCAAACTCATATAAAAGACTGTATTCTAAAAATGCACATTTTAAATTCCCTATTTTGCGACTACATCTATTCTTTTTTATATGTATGCAGTTCCTATTAATTGCGTGAATTTTTTTACTTTAAGGGAAGTTCCAAACAGTGGGATTAATAAAGGGCAATTGTATTTATTCCATTCCACTCTACTCAATTCACATGAAAAGAAAAATTAGGGTTAAAACTAAAAATAAAGATAACCATGATTTTGTTTCATTGCCCATGTCACACTAATCTTCCCAAAAAAAGAAGTCATTACTAAAATGGGTTGTTATTAGAGAGAGTTTACAGCAGTAAAGCAATAATTAGGGTAAATGTCACTGAAGTGATTTCTTTCAGTGACATTATCCTTTCAGCTCATTTGCACTTTTTTAACGCATTTTCAATGAGCACTTTTATCGGAAATTTCACAAAAGTGAGTCCTTTAAACCTACAATCAATAGTAAATCAAATTAGTCTTATTTTTTATAACAACGGCTAGTGTTATACATCTCGCTGCCTGAAAACTGGTGCACATTTATGTGAAAACGCTCAAAATTGAGGCTGTTCCATATAAGACTGTGACTATTTGAAGATCCATCTGAGGAAAGGAACCTGAATTAAGACGATTATTTCCTTAAGATGTAGCAAACACAAGAGGACTTTTGAAAAACAAAAAGTCTAGCCAAGTGCTTGTTTGGGAAGTACAGTAAACCTAAGTACAGCTGCACGGTGATGTAAGCACTATCATCTCACGGCAAGACGATTCCAAGTCCTACCTGGGGGCGTTTTGAGTGAAGCTTACATCTTCTCGCCATGCATGCGTGGGTTTTCTCCAACCTTCCTCCCACCATGCATTTCAGGTTAATTTGTGACTCCAAACTGATCTAAATAGTGTGTGTGTGCATGGTATACTGTCTTCTACGTCTCTTGTTGGTCATGAGTTGGACTAACCCCTTTAAGGTGTACCTTCCCAATTACAGCTGTTATAGTCTGAGGCTTACCCTGTGAATAAGCAGGTGCTGGATGGATGGATGGAGGTATTTTAAGGCTAAATTGGGGTTGAAAGTCACTGGTTCTGTGATTGAATTATTCTGATGTGATGAAACACTATTTCATAGAGTGACGTTTCAATAAAAAAAAGAATTAGAAACAAATTTGGCCGGGAACATGTGCAATGTGCAGATCTTTTGAACTGATGGCACATCTTAATAGAGTTTTAGGGGATTCTATTATTCTTTACAAAGACCAAAATAACCCAGATATTCAGCAAAAAGTTTGTTAATGAAAAAAAAAAGAAAGAAAAAAAGATTTAATCTCCCTCTCTGTCGTGCATTAATAACAGGCACTGACTTGCTTTAAATTACCTATTTTTCAATTGTAAAATTCGGTATAAGTCTTCTATCAGTGGAAGGTCTTGGTTGGACGATTGTATTCAAATAACGAGATAAAGTTTAAAAAGAAAGCTGTACCTGCTCTCCTTCACTGAAGACTCTGTTGCCAAAGCTCCAGGAGATGGTGGGCGTGGGGTCACCCATGGCCTCACAGACCATGGTGACCTGCTCGTCAAACTCTGATGCAGTCTGGTTGTTAAAGAAGGTAATCTTTGGTTGCACTAAAAAGACAGTGTAATGCATTGTTAAAAACATGTTCTAAAAATATATATATCTATATATATCAACGATTATCAGGTTACACAAAACATCCTCAAAACAGTGCAAAACTTCCTAAAATTTGCTGTCAACATATCAGATACAGTGATTAGGCTAAAATTCCAATTTTCATTAGGTTTACCCAGGAGACTGACATCTCAAGCTAGAGGCAACATTTTGTTCTTGATATTGATCCCTCAGATGGCTTAATAGTTTGGCATTATAAAAAAGTCATTTATTTATTTATTTATTTATTTATTTATTTATTTATTTATTTATTTATTTATTTATTTATTTATTTATTTATTTATGTATTTATTTATTTATGTATTTATTTATTTATTTATTTATTTATTTATTTATTTATTTATTTATTTATTTATTTATTTATTTTTTGGTGTTGTCACTGTAAACATTTTTAACAAAAATTAATTGCTTCTCTCACGTCAGAGTGGAAGGTCTGCATTGCTGAGGGAGAGTTGTTTCTTTGTCCTTGTAATTGATACCTTAATTACAAGAAACTATTTGTTGTTCATTAATATGTGGATATTTTAGTCAAGTTCAGCAAGAATGCAGGGAGGCCTTATTGGACTTTTAGTTTCATACCCCAGTGACCTTTAACAGAGCAACAAGTACAAGATTAAACAATTTCCTCATAAAGAGAAAGTCAATAGTGATATATCTTTGAACGTCCTAAAGGCTGGTTTAATCACTTTCCAATATGCCACAGTGTATTCATTACACCGTGTGTAACTTTGCCAACTAATAGAAAGTTGAAGAAGTGCTTTGGAGTAAAAACCAATGAATGCAAGAAGAAGGGCCAGTGAGGGAAATCTCCAGTTAGAGTAAACATTTACACTAAGTGAATAAAGATGTTCTCTTACCAAACACATTCAGGCTGACTTCCTCACTTTTCTCCCCCGCCTTGTTCCTGGCGATGCAAGTGTAATCTCCTTCATCCACCTTCTTGATATCCTTTATTACCAATTCAGAACCATCCTCGTTCAGACTGTACTTATCACCCGTCTCAAGGACGAGGCTGTTGCTGTAGCAGGAAGAGAAAGAGCAAAGAAGACAAAGGTCGATATTGCAAGCTAATACAACTTCTACGACTTGAGTGGCCTGCAAAACGATTACATATTGTACACAAAAAATAGTGTTAAATGCAAAAAAAAAGACTATCCACACGTTGACTAAAGGCATTTCTTTCATTCCTGAGAGATTACTTTGTAGCCTCAGCAATCCAGAACAATTTGAGCTTTATCCACTGTTATACCCATCTATTCTAAGAAAAATAATCTAAAAAACCCACAAAAAAAACATCTATTCCAAAAAGTTAACTGTCTGTCCTAAAAGTCTTCTGGCATATTTCGCTCCAACAGGATCAACGTCACACTTTGCAGCTCTGAGGAAAGCAGTGAGTCAAATGTTTTTGTTTTTTTTAACCCATCATCCCTTCAAAAAACGCTTTGTTTAAAGGGTTAATCTTCACAGTTGGATGCTGCCATGCTGAAAGTGTTCAATAGTGATAAAGCATCCCAAAACAATATGAGCCAATTCAATAGAAATGTATGTTTTTTTTTCCAGTTAAACAGATTTATGTTGCAAAGTAGTCACTGAGCCTTTGTCTGAGCACTAAATGCTATTGTAAACTGGACTGTCTTTCTCTCTGTCTTATGTCTTTTTTTTTAAACAATGAAAAATTGGCATTTTGCAGGGAGAAAAGAAGATGAAAAATACAGCCACAGAGATCAGTTACACGAAAAGCAGCAGGCTGCTACAATTCCGACTTCTGCTTCTTACTGCTTTCTCAAAACTTTTATTATGTGCAGCATAGCATCAGAACCCTGAAGGAATGATGAATAATATCAATAATAGCCTTTCTTGATTATGAAAGCGGTTGTAGCTTGTTTCACTGGCTTGTTTGACAGGCTGTATTAAACCATGTTTAGTTTAAGTCGTACAGGGTGTCACTAAATTAGCCAAGACGGCTATTTTAACGTTCTCAATGTAGCATGCCAAATGGTCCAAACTTATTATGTCCTTTCTGATCAGCTATTGCAGGAAGATAGATTTTGTGTTAAGTTGTTAAATTATATATGTGAAATGTAAGGGTCAAAAACGTTCTTTTGATTCTTTATGAGCGTACTTGCAATATGAACATCAATAGAGCTTTAACTGATTGAATGAAAAACAGAAGTCATTCTGTTCCCCCAAATGTGGCTGTTTTTCTTAGTTTTTCTGAGCCAAATCTGAACTTGATATATTAGAATAATTTCTGAAGTAAATCTTAAAGTCTTGCAAAAGGGAATTCGTAAAATAATTAATTTAAATTAAAATAAATAAAAATGTTCTTTCTTTTTCTAATGATTTATTTTTTAAGTGCATTTTACATTTCATTTTTCAAATTGACTTCTTAGTAATATATACCCATCTGCCTAGCTGTCTTCATTTTGTGAAAATGTTATGTCTATAAAGAAAAAAAACAACCTGTCATTCATTGTGTTTGATTGCAATCGAATATACTGTAGGTACTTAATTACAATATCAAAAAGAAAAAAATGGAGAAATGTTACCTTGAACTCCTGAGACACATCGGGAATTTTAGCAAACTGTATAAACTCTAGATACTCATAACTCACAGATTTATGGGACTGAGATGGTTATGAGAAAATCTCAAAGGAATTGTATTTTCCTGGGTAACATGTTTCATGTTGAACATCTATAAACATTGTATTTTTTTATCTCAAGCACAGCTTTTGTAAAAGATTGTGAATTAAAGGATTTTAAGAAAGAATCTCTCTCTTGAACCTAATCACTTAAGAGTGGGAACTTTAATTAACTATCATCATGTTTTTCTATTAACCAATACACACATTTTTGGATATCCATTTCTTTTTCTCCACTATACATCTACAAGTCTTTCCATTTAGTAGGCAAGGCAAGGTATACTTATTTGTTTAGCACATTTCATATACAAGAGAATTTTAAGTGCTTTACAGAAAAGATAATGCATTAAAAAGTGAGAGTTCAATAACACAAAAATCAAGAATAATTAAACAAAATAAATCAATAAAAATCCTTGATTGGATAGATGAAAAGGACGGAGTGCAGATAATTGTCATATGCACAGCTAAAAAGAATCGAGACCTGTCTCACTTCTTCGTTAAGACTGTTCCAGATTTTAGAAGTATGAAAGTGAAACATAGCCTCTTGTTTTTTGGTTTTTACCCTGGACACAAGCAGTAGACCACTACCTGACATTCTCCGAGTGTGAGCTGGTTCATACGGCTCTAACATGCCAGGGATGTACTGTACTTTGGCCCAAGAACATGAAGAGACTTGAACATGAGCAGAGTTGTTTTAAAGTCTATTCCCTGAGCGACAGGAAGCCAGAGCAGAGACCTGAGCGCTGGATTGATATGATTCTATTTCCTATTGTAGTTTCTGCTTGGGTCTCTATGGTGGTATTCCTTTGGTGTACACACTGTGTGTCCAGGAATGTATAAAGAGGGTTGAAAGAGCCCAAAACACTATCAAAAACACTTTTTCTGTGGCAGCTGGGGAAGGTTTAGGAGTGTCATTAGAAACCACGAAAGCCTTCTTTCACATAGAATGAAGAAGCCGGAAAAAAAAAAAGAATTTACAATGAGAAATTCGGTTTAAGGAACTAGTATGCAGCAAACTGACTGCTTTCTCAACCTAACTAATCATAGCAGGCAATAAAAGGCAATAAAAAAGGGGCAATCCCCATTTCAACTTGTGTTTTGAAAATAATTTCTGTCTATTCTCTCATAGTTAGAACTGTAAAAAAAAAAGCGAAAGTTAAAGGAATGGAAATGACCTTCTCTGTGAAGAATAGCTTTAATTTTTTTTACACTGCATACCCAATGTTAATGCGCTATATATTACAACTGTCAATGTGCTAATTCATACACAGAATATGACTTTACCATACATTACAAACTATAAATACTTCAAACAACCAGGTTGATTTTAATTTCTTAAGATGCAAAAATCGGCTTGTTTGAAGTGATTGCTTTCAACATTAATCTAACTCAGTTTTTGGAAGCACTTGGAGAAGTAAAATGACTTTTCCTTTTCCGCAACATTCTTTGCTTTATTATTTGCAATTTCCCAAAAGAGATGTAAAAAAAAAAGGGGTATAGCTGTGGCACATAAGCTTACTGTTCATCAGAGCAGTTGTAAAACTGATTCTTACTCATGATCCCGCAATCTAATTAAAAGAGGCATATGACATACTGTTTCCAGGTAACAGTGGGTTCTGGGAAGCCATCTGCATCGCATGCCAATAAGGCAGAAGAACCGATGTCTGCTGTAGCGTTGACCTCAGGCTGTCTGGCCCGGATGGTGGGAAGTACTGAGAAAAAGGAAAACACGTTGCAGGGTCAGATAGGTAGATTCGAAAAAAATATATACATCAAATAAATACTTTAAAATAATGCTTTAGTTCTCTCTATATGTAGATGTATTCTAAAACCGTTAAATGTATATTTTGGACTATTAAGGATGTAAAGAAACAAGTTTTGAAGACAACAAAAAGAGTGTGTGTACATGTGCGGATTCATTATCGTGTCACCATTTATGTTTATTCCATGTTGAGCAAAAATAAACACTTTGATGGGCGAGGCAGATAGCAGAAGGTAACAGACTCGCAGTACTTACCGTTAACAATGACCTTCATCATCCTGAAATCAATTTCTCCCCTGGCCATGACACGAGCTTCGCACGTGTACGTGCCCTCATCTATCTTCTTGATGCCCCGGATCTGCAGGTGGCCGTTACTCATGATCTTATATCGGACTGAAACAGAAAAAGCCAAATGAAGAGCGAATCATATCACCACTTACAATCCAAACATGTTCACAATGACTAGATTATAGGTGAAGATTTATCAAAGTTTCTTTTTTTTTTTTTGGTTGTGATGCAATTCATCATGAAGAAATCTATATCTTTGAAAAGATCACCCTAAATAATCGATCAAAACTAAATAATCATATGTACAAGTTTCTCAGCAATCTATTGTATATATTATACGATATTTGAAAAACACATCACGTCAAAGGTAGAGGTAATGCATGATTAATTGCTCAAAAGTAGAAAAAAATAGAACAATAGATACTCATTAAAAAAGCACCAGTTATACAGATGAAATAGGAGTGGCGCACAATGCAGTGTTAAAGCAAAATAAGGGAGAGAACAATACATACTTTTTTAAAAAGCACCAGTTATACAGATGAAATAGGAGTGGCGCACAATGCCAAAAGCAAAAAAAAAAAAAAGCCTGTCAAACACCACAACGGGAACAGGGAGCTGTCACAATTTATGTGTCTCAAATTTAAAAAAAAATTACTCAGACTTCCTCACATTTACACAATCCTTTGTCTCTGTGAAGCATGCGATTCTAAAAATCTAGATTCAAATTCCCGACGAGTAACGTTCACATCCACACGCGTGTCCGCTAGCCTGAGAGAGGAAGAGGGAGCCTTCCGGGGTTCTGTTTGAGAACTATTCGCTGGATGATGCAGCCAGGATTGCATTAAATCTTTTCACTATCAGAAGCTGATCCTGCTGTGGATGAGGGCGGTTGCAAGTTCAGCTCTATCTGGAAAGCTTCGGTCCCCAGAATGCTCTGATCTACTGAGTATCCTCCTGATCAGTCCAGGTCCAGACACCGAAAGCGATTAGATGTTTTAAATCCCAGATGCAGTTAAGCGTCTGACTACCTTCAGAACATCCTTTTAACAGCGAACAGACATTTCGTGTGTCTAGATACTTTAAACTATTGATGGCTACTTCTTAATTTGCTGTGCTCTTTAAGGTGTGGAAATAATGTGCTGCTTTCATGGAAAGGCTTTTAAGGAGTCCACCAGCCATGCTGTATTTTCTCTTTTAGTTGTATTTTCATCTTAACAAAAACCTTATTTCTGGAAAAAAGTCTGTCTATTTCCACTTTATTATGTAGCTTACAAACTAAGTCTTAGCATATGACAGCCGATTCTTCCTTTAAAGACGGGAGCCTCTCTGCTGGAGCCAAATACTCAAAGATTCAGAGCTAAAAAGTTCAAATGAGATTTTCATTTTTTCCACCTGTCGACAGGAGAAACATGCTGTGTAAACTGGAGAGACGGCATGTGCCGTAAATCCCCTGATGGATGCGATTATGTGCTGGGAGTGATGCTGGTTTGGAACAGTTTCTTCTCGTACATTCTTATATTTTCACAATTTACAGTATGAACGGCTCCACTCCAATTACTATCACCATAGCTGTGGAGAGATCCATCCATCCATCCATTATCAATACCGCTTATTCCCTGTTGGGGTCGCGGGGGGAACTGGAGCCTATCCCAGTGGTCAACGGGCGAGAGGCGGGGTACACCCTGGACAGTCCGCCAGTCCATCGCAGGGCCACACTCAGGACACACAAGGACAAACAACCACTCACACTCACATTCACTCCTAAGGGCAATTTCCCCAATCTCCAATCAACCTAACATGCAGGTTTTTGGACTGTGGGAGGAAGCCGGAGAACCCGGAGAGAACCCACGCAGACACAGGGAGAACATGCAAACTCCACCCAGAAAGGTCCTGGTTCCCCCGGGATTCGAACCCAGAACCCTCTTGCTGGGAGGCGACAGTGCTAACCACCACACCACCGTGCCGCCCCTGTGGAGAGATAATGTATAATTTTCCTGAGTGTGAGGAATTACATGAGGTTCTAACGTTTTTTTATCTTTATCCCCTGCATTCCGGTTCTGTTCCACTGCATATGGGACAAAATAACTGTAATTCTTACTCGGCATGTATGCGTCCACAGCTATAGCTCTTAATTTGTCTCCCACTTACACACTTAACAATCAACCTTTTGCACTGAGCAAAACTACGCAGGCAGCTTTCAGTGTTGGTAACAATTAGTGGGTTTTTTTCAGTGAAAAACACATTCCTTGACCAAAGTCCAAGAATAAAGGCAGGGTTCACACAGCGCTGTGGTGTCTCCAGCCTCCCCAGCGGTCACCAGGGGAGGGGTCACTCTGAGGTTAAGAGAGACTCGGTTCCAGTGTGAAACAAAGGAATATTTTCATGCTTTGTTTTCACCCTTTATGGCAGATAGACGTTTTTGTCAGATTCACCGAGGGGACTAAGGACTAAGGACTAAGGCTGTCCGTGGAAAACAAGTAGCAGTCAGCAGCAGACATTTTCCAGATCAAGTTATTCACTTGCATTGACTCATGTAGTTGCCAGAGATGATTAAAGGCTGAAAATGAATAATTTCATCTCTATTAGTGCACAGCTGAGAAACGTAGCGGTTAGAAAAGGTCAAACGGTGAAAGAGCGGTAAAATCCAAGTGTTCTCAGAACATTTTCAGTGTATTCCCACACCACCATTTACTTTTAGAATGTTTTCTAAGTTTGTACACTCGGTTTCTCCGGGACAGAGCTAAATACCCTAATTCCCTGTCACTCTCCACAGCTCCCCAGAGTGTTTAACATCCACCGGTGGAGAAAGGGATTACAATGCAAGACTGGTTGCAAAAGTCTTTCTGCATCCTTTCATGTGTTTCTTTTGTTGTTTGCTCTGCTATTACCCAACATTAAAATCAATGGTAACTGCTGCAAATCAAAACTAATCATGGTCTTCCCCTCTCTGTAAAAGAGCAAGAAATAACCTTATCAAAACTTCCCTTCAAGCCAAAAGGCAGTGAGAGCTTGACACACTGACAAGATCGATTTTCAGTAGAGTGGACCATTGATTATACTAATTCTTCAGGTAGAAAACCTAGCAATCGTACCAAAAGAAAATATCTTCACTTATCCGTGAATTGTCAACCATATAAATGTTGCTATCAGGGAAAATATAAATCAACCTTTTACTGAGGTGGCTAACCCGATAACAGTATTTTGGCTGGTCTTTATTCCAATTGGGCTTTTTCAGGAAAAAAAAATCAAGCCAAGCAATTAAACTGTCCATTCCATCGTCCAGGTTCTGTTTATTCATATATGTTTTTCTTCTATTTGGTGAAAATGACACTAAAGAGTTTTTTTCATCTGACCATAACCTCCCCTTACTACAATAACGAATGCAATTTTCTTGTTAAGACATTGACCATGAGGCCCAAAATGACTTCCTGCTGAAACTGCTTTCTGTTTTCTCACAGATAATGGACAGAGGGAAAAAAAAGACCGGGAACAGCATGGAAAATTGATTGGAAAGCGTGAACTGGCAGACAGCGCCGCTTAGAGAGTCAAGAGGATTAGATAGGATGGTGGGATGGAGGTGAGGAAGCGGCTCAAGAAAAGAAACAGTTTGATCGTAACTGGCTCACCATCTTTGGCAGCTTCGATCACGGAGCCCTTGTGCTTCCAAATAACGGTGGGTGGTGGTGAGCTGACAACATCGCACACTATGTCCGCATCTTCACCCTCGTTAAACTCCTGTGGATTGGGTGCACTCTGGAAGGTGATCTTTTCTGTGGGGACATATGAGTATCGTTAAAGCAATTTGAACGCTTTGACTTTTACACTTAGGGAAAAGGAAAAGTATTTGCCATTTTTTCAAATTTCTTTGGGGCAATAGCAGTGCGCCAACCCCCAAAAAACAGTGTCAAGAATGATTTTAGATTGAATTTGTTGCAAAAAACTAAAAAAAACAGATCTCAGAACAGTGCTCAGAAAACCTTCGGATCGGAACAAAATAATTTGAATAAAAATAACATTGCAGATTCAACAAGCACAAATATGTTGTCAAGGAAACGAAAAATAAGATTTAGCACAGCCTCTGTGGAATATGTCTCTATCTATGGTAGAGATGTTTGGTAAGAAATGAGGTCAGACAGGTCTGACGTCTGGTTAAAATTAAACTTCTCTGACCCAAAAAAGCATCCATCAAGCTGTTTTGTCCTGCTCATACAGTTGATATTCAATGTGCTTGAACATTTGATGTTATTTGTACATGAAGATGTTTTTCATGAAGTTCCGATAATTGTACATCTTAGATAATACAAAATCACTGCTTGTGTAAAATCTGACAGTCTATTGTGTAAAATTATTAGTTTTTTTACAGGCATGCAGATATACTGATGGTTAATATATTCCGTAATTTTCGTATTCTGGGTTCTGTCACCGATGTGTTTGTCTTTGTGTATTTCGATAGTTTGATCTGTTTTTATTCTGTAAAGTACTTTGCAGCTCCGGTTGTCGTAAAGTGCTATATAAATTGATGGATTGAAACATTGATGGATTGACTGATTGAAGTACAACAAAGGTGCTGTTCAAGTAAATTCACTGGAAAAACCCATATTGTAAAGACAACGATACTCACGGAATATTTTCACTTGGACGGTGGCCTGAGCCTCCTTATCCCCATTTTTCGCGACACACTTGTAGATGCCAGCGCTGTCCACGCTGGCGTGGTATATGGTGAGAGTTGCAATGGATTCATCGGTGTAGCTTACAGAGACGTCTTGTCCTGAGGACAAGATCCTCTCACCGCTGGGGGCGTACCATTCTATCTCTTTTGCATTCCCTACGACTGAAAACATGAATGAGACAAATGAGAAAGGAATCCCATAGGACATTTTAATCGTCACAATACGAACTTAGCCTCTACAAAATGTTGGATACAGTTAGGAATTTTTGTTTTCCAACCCCCTACTATTTGTGAAAGGATAGCAGTTAAAGTGAAAAGCAGTCACACATTCAATTAATAACAATTAATCATACAAGGTGTTTATTTACTTCAACAAAGATTCTGGAGAGAATTTGAAAAAAAAAATCTAAAGTATGTATTTGGCCCTTTAACACAATCTGAAAATAAGCAAACATAAATCATGATTTAATATGCATAATTTATTACCACGCGATAAGTCAGAACTATTGTCGTGCACTCTTCTGCCCACTGTTAGGTATATCGTATTGTGCACAACATGGTTTTGAGCAAGTTTTAGCATTAAATTATGAAAAAGGTCTCAGATAAAAAACATTACAGAAGCCATACGGATCAGATGTGATAGATATGGAATATAGGGTTCCATACTGAACTGGACTAGCTGGAGGATGTCCTATATATCTCTACACCCAGCAGTCAGAAATCAGATTAAAAAAAAAGATAGTTTACTTTTATAGTGTAAATCACTTAGAGGGAACAACTGACCTCATTTAGAGCCTAGGTAGTTCATGTGCAAATGGAGAAGTCCCAGTGCACAGTCTGCTGAACACAGTAGGTCAATACTCCCTTATATGTGCATTTTTTATGCAGTGGGTTGATAGAATAGAAAACATGGTGACATGATTTTCTTTTTATCTTATACATAAAATTTGACAAAATGTATCTATCAACTTCACCAAACTTTCTTTTTTCTGTAAATTAAAGCAGGAGCATAATAGAAAAAAAAAATCCAACAATCATTAAACCTTCCACTGAAGATCACCTGGAAACAAGTACAAATTGGAACAAGATTATTTTCAAAGATCAGAGTGGAATAATAATTTGTATCTTCACAAAAACACTCAAGTCTCACTGATTGAAAAATGAGGTGACTTTTCTCCTGTATTAATCTTTTATAAAAGTAAAGACAGGAATAGAGGCAAAAAAAGGTCTAAATGGATTTTGAAATTCTATTCTACTGAATATTTTGAGGTTAAACTGAAGACAACTGTCTTCTTAAAGATACAAAATGAAATAATTTATACAAAATAAAGCAAAGGATTCATGTATGACGTAAAAGAAAGACACGTTGCCTCAAAAGCTTGCACTGGCAGGAAATTAACTGGTTTTCTTTTCAGTATAAGCAAAACATTATTTCAGCCTCACCATGAAGGGCTACAAATGGTTTGAATCTTACAATTTAAATACACCTTCGGAAAATATCCTAACTTATCATAGACAACAAAGCCATCTTGTTTATTTTCTCAGGCGTAGAGACTTTGTACATCATCTGAACTGATCAATGATCTAGAAATGTGGATCATTTTTCCCCATTTCCCAAGATTTCTGCCCAAACTTCAAAGTAGTTAAACATTTTTTCTTTATCTCCTATGACATTATTCCAGTCCATTTTCAAATATATGCAATTGTGACCTATTACTACTATTAGTAGCCATGACACAGGCACTCTGATGAGTAAGTAACTTTTATTTCAATATATTTCAATATTTCTGTGCAGCATTTCTTCCAAGAGAGCTCCCTCAGAGCACATCACAAAATTAATAAAAGCTTAGAATTGATTAGCTATTTGAAATACAAAACTCAGATGATGCATCTCACTGTTGCTATTATTACTTTGGGCTTATCTATAAATATATATATAATCTACCAAAGTGCAGGATTATTAGAGAAATGAGAGCTGACAGGTGCAAAAAAAACTGAAAAAATTCCAAAGAAGCATGGGGCAACTTTCACTCCTGCTCCCTAAGCAACATCCTAACCTGACATGACTCATCTGTTTCAAACTGCAGGGAAACCTGGCTCTCCAGATACACCAGCAGCCTATTTTTGGCTTTAGAAAAACCTAAACTCGCCCAAAAAATGTCAGCGTTGACATGTTGAGTATCTTATTTGTCTCCTTATATTTTGGACTCTTCCTCTCCAAAGCCTCCCTTCTTACCTGACTGTGATCCCATGCTCACACTGCCTCCACAAAATCCTCAATTCAATTTTTCTCTGCTTTGTTTTCCCCTCATTGCCCCTTGTCCTTTCTACAGCAAATATTGTGGCGTGAGGTGAAAATTTACATCACGCTGAGTTTAACGAGGTATGTTCTTGATCTCTCTTACCTTCACAGAGGAAGAATTTAGAGTCTCCCACGCTGATTTCCCCTTGTGTTGGAGTGATTTGCACCTGAATGGCAGCTGCATTGAAAAACACAAGACAGAAGAAAATGTACATTAGTTTGTTTGTTTTTTTATTCTTTATTTTCATCGTGATGAATGAAGACATGGCTGAAGCACTACGATTTGAAATGCTTTTCTTAGTCAAAGAAAAAGAACACGTTCATCCAAGCTCTCCACCAGTAAATAAAATTAAAAATGGAATAACATAAGTCTACATAAGGGTTATGAATTTGGATTAAAAAAACCTGACACATAATAATAGGTATTAATAACTATCTCAAATCTGAGTGTGCATGGTTTGGTGTTAATCAAATCGTTAAGCTTTTTTTTTTAAGGTTTTCTGATTTCCTTTTTGTTGTTTTTGTGCATTTAAATGATGATGATGCTTGCTAGCTTAACAATACTGTGATCCCTAAGGTTGTGGCTTGTTTACTAGAAAGCTCATGCACTTTGCTCAAGAAGTCATTACCCCAATTAAATTGTGCTCACTTGATGTAGTTTGCTGGGACATTGTTTCGGGAGTTTGTCACCATCCAGTATCATAAATAACAACTCAAAGATCTCTTTAACACTTCACACCACATATTTACATACAGCACTCCTTAGTATATTCAGTAACACAGGTGACACTTTATATTTTGTGAGCACAGTGAGGTTCACCGTTACTTAAATCAGAATCTGAATCATCTATCCATTATCGTTACCGTGGAGAACTGGAGCGTATATCAGTGGTCAATGGGCAAGAGTCCACTGCAAACAACCATGCATACTCATTTTTGAATGTCCAATCAAGCTAACATGCAGGTTTTTAGACTGTGGGAGGAAGCCGGAGAACCTGGAGAGAACCCACGCAGACATAAGGAGAACATGCAGACTCTGTACAGAAAGGTCCTGGTTCCCCCGGGACTCGAACCCAGAACCTTCTTGCTGTGAGACGACGGTGCTAACCACCACACCACTGCCCCAGAATTTGAATCAGAATGACTTTATTAATCCTTTGCGGGAATATCTGTTAAAGATAAGCCACTGGTTGATGCATCAGCTCTCCAACTGAGAAATTCAACAACTTTGAGAAAGATATCCTTTCATTCAGACTGTACTGCAATTCAGTATCACCTAAAGCAGGACTGATGAGGACAAGATTTGGAAAGAGTACAGTGAAACACCTGTGTTTTTGTATTTTCTGCTCTTCAAATTTGGAACTAAAACTTGCATCTTTGAAAAACGTTTAAAAGGTCCAATCAGCATATCGTCCCTTGAGCATGTTCCTGACTTTAGAGCAAATGTAATGACGTTTAAGTGTGACACAGCCGGGCTTGTGTCTCCAATAATATGAGGTACGAAAGTAAAAAGCGCAGCCTGCAAAGTAGGAATGGCGCTGAATGCGTGCCTGATCCGGTGCCTGACAGAGAAATCCCACTGTGCCTTCAGCATGTTGCCACTTCACACAAATGAGTTAGTCAGCCTCTGCTCAATTCTCACCAGGATCTTCATAGGAGCGATTGGCAAGGGCTTGGCATTCAAAACAGGTAGCCAGCTGTCATCGCAGCACAATCGAACATTGATGTTCATAATGCGGCAGACGCGTAGCTTAAAAAAAATAATGCGAAAAACATCCGTGACTAAGCAGAGGGTGTCACAGCAGTGGCCCTTTTTTGCCTGGCTTTTCATACACACACACACTCTGAAAAGCCACCGAAATTATGGAGTGAAGCAGAGCCTCAGTCAAACTGCCGGGGCGAGGGAGGTGTGTGCAGCATTCAGAAATGCAAAGAAGGTTTTTTCTGAGACCACAAATGCATATGCGACTGTTTCCGAGACTGCGAAATAGTCGAGATGGAAAAGGAAGCTACCCACATTTCCATGGTGTCTTGAGATAGCTACTATTACCTTAACATTATCAGTAAACCCCTTAAGCGTATCTGTATTTAGTTGTGTCATAAGTTACACTTGAAATAGATTGTGAATGTAGTTTTTAATATCTGAAGTGCAAACAAAGCATGCGTGAAAGTAAGCTGCATATGGTTGAAAACATGTTAACAACTTGGAGTTTTAACACACTACCAATGTAGTTGTCGGCGTGAGAGAACTGTAAAACTGAGTTAAGAAAAGGAGGCAAATACGATAAATATCTCATGGAAAGTTTTAAATATAGACTATTTCATTAAATATTTGTAAATGAAAACAAAATCCACTTTACAGCCTAAAAAAGAAGTCTTACATTTATCTATAAAAGAAAAAAAAGTACTTCTGCCACATGGACAAAGTGGCTTTTGTTCCAAGCTAGCGTGCTGGTTTTAAAAGCATGGAAAACCACTACCCTCAGTATGTGTGCTTACACAGGCTGGAAGTAGATACAAAGACAACAACATATCCATTTCCAGATACCATGGAGTAAACACTACCCATGCCTCCTAAGACTAAGACGACTGGCCAAAAATTAGATGATCATATCTATAACACTAATGAAAACAAGAAGGGGCTCAGGTGGTGTGGGAAAGAAAGGTATTCCCAGAGCCGTGCTCCCAGCGTTTGCTTCTAAACGGCCACTTCTGCAGTGCTTCCATTAAGAATGTTTTTCTTGCTAATTTATAAAACAAATGTGACACACACTGTGTCTACAGGGAGGACGTGTTTAATAAAAAAGGCTATCGTCTGTAATCAGTCATGATTAATTTGGCAAATTCAAGATAGCTATTCTCAGCAGGGATGAAAGACAACAGCAAGAAATACGTTCCTGGAATATAACTGACAATTGCAAGCCGCCTTGAGTGATAACATTGCTGAGCATAGCTGAGACCTGCTGCTAATTTTTTCAACTGGTCAATTTTGATAGCGGAATAACAAAATCCCAGTGGTCACTTTACTATTATACAAGCAAGGGGAGTTTCTTAACTGAAAAGAATATGAATTCTTTATAATAAATAATTCATTGTAATCCTTCCAGAGTAAAAAAAGACTGTAACCAATAAGGATAACCGTGCCAGTAATCATTTTTCATACCCAACAATGTAATCTGTAAGATTTAAACCTTCCAATGTACAAGTATTGCAACTACAGTATACCCGGTTAGGGAAACATATAAAAGAGAAATACAAAATTAATAAAATTAGAGGAATCACTCACTTGAGAATTTTTAGGTTTAATGCCTGACCAGATATCATACAATGTTTCTGTCACCACCATGCCACTATGAAGTAATTTCAGAGTCTCTCCTGAAATTGCACTCCATTCAAATTCAATAGTAAATCCAGAGCTTTAAAATTCAAACTATTAAGAAGCTTAAGAAGATGGGAAAATTTGTCTATTTGAATACTGGTGATTCAAAATAGAAGGGCGAATGAGGTCCAACAAAAACAAGGAATTGACACAATTTTGTGTTAAAAAGTAAAATTACTCAAGCTCTAAACCTATAAGTTGCTTAAGCCATGAGGCCTAGAAGCTATGAAGAAAAAGATAAAAAGACTTTAGGAAGAGTAAAGTTTTTTGGCCAAACAAGCTGTCATGACATCAATATACAGGACTGTCTCAGAAAATTTGAATATTGTGATAAAATTCTTTATTTTCTTGAAATGTCATACATTCTGGATTCATTACAAATCAACTGAAATATCGCAAGCCTTTTATTGTTTTAATATCGCTGATTATGGCTTACGGCTTAAGAAACCCAAATATCCTATCTCAAAATATTAGAATATTGGATTTTTGAGTTTTCTTGAGCTGTACGCCATAATCAGCGATATTAATACAATAAAAGGCTTGCGATATTTCAGTTGATTTGTAATGAATCCAGAATGTATGACATTTCATGATTTTTAATTGCATTACAGAAAATAAAGAACTTTATCACCATATTCTAATTTTCTGAGACAGTCCTGTAATATGTATTTATTAAGACTGTCCCTTGCCTGTAATCTACTCTCAAATGGTGTTCTGTGTCCTGTTTACGCCGATCCCAAACCTGAATAAATGCGAGAGTTGCATCAGGAAGGTCATCTGCTGCTAAACCTACCATGCGAGACAAGGTGATCGCGCTGTGACGGGAAAAGCCAAACGACAAACAAAAACAAGACTATCCCTTCCTCCCATCTACATGGGAAGACTTATAAAACCCCACGTCCCCATTTCAAAGCTCTACACCATTCCATGCTTAAATTTTAGCATTACGCTGCCCCTTTTACAAGCAGCTATCCTTCAGATCGGCATATTTTTGCAGGGTCTCTTAGAGGTTCACTGAAAGGAAAATACTTTATATCACAGTAAATCTAGACTGCAGAGAAAACATATCTAGCTTAAGAAGCAGAAAGCTGTTCGACATTATTAAGAATTTACAATCTTTGTTATCAGATGCATGGCCGTTTGGTCTCATTTTTTTATCATAACTGCCACAATATCCATAACTCCTACACAAATATTTGGCTCTGGCTCTGAACAAAGAGTTATGTTTTGTCCAAGAGAAGCGCTTGAGATTTGAATCAAGTCAACATTAAGCACAAAAAAAAAAAGAAAAAGGAAAAGAATGGGACTTGGACCAGTTGGTTCATGAAATTCACATTGGGAGAGTGGTAAAAATAAAAAGCCAGTTTGTCAAACATCTTCAAGAACATTATAATTTCCAGAATCAGACCATGAGAGAATTCCTAATTATCAGACTGGCTTTACCAGAGTCTTAACACTCTCTGAAGTAGAACAAATGTCTGGATGAATTAAGTATTTTCTTCATTGCTGTTATGGGGTTTTGGGCCATAATGCTACACTCAACTATTAAGTATAATCTATCACTTTTTATAAAGTGGACTTAAATAAGAAATTATTTAAAAAAATTCTTTAAAACAATAATAGTTTCTGAATTATGGTACTTAATGGTTTTCAGAGCTTCAGTTAGACATGTATCTTTATTATACTCCTGATAATATGATTTATTGTATTCCTCTTAAAAGTGGATGATATGTCATATTTACAAATTATATAATAAAACATAGAGGACCATGTTACATGATTAGCAGTTAAAACATTGGAAATTCTTTAAAAAAAAGTATTAATCTGCCTGTAACTGTACCTAAGAGAAACAAAGAGTGTGTGTGTGTGTTTGTTCTCTGCCTTCTTGAAAAGCAGCATTTGTCATTGGAAATCACTGGAAAAGTTTTCCTTTTCAAATAATTTAAAGGAGGATATGAACTGGGAATAAAGCCAGGTTTAAAGGTTTAAAGCCAGATTTAAAATGTAAAAAAAAAAAGTAATACTGGAGTAATACTAAAAGCAATGGGTGGATGGCTGACAGACTTTCAGGTGCAGGCAACTATTTGGGAATAAAATGAGAAGCATTGTTTGCTCTCCATGGCAAGTGACACACCCTGTGTGCATCTCATAGAGACCCCCAGATGGCAAAAGGGTATTGGTTGACATTCTGAAAATAAAAGAGGGTGAACTGCTCACAGTCAAAATAACAATTTGTAAGATCAGGATAATAAACTCATTTGAATACAAAAGCTCAGGATGTCTTTGTAGACTAACGCACCCACACAGCACATGGTTTGTGTAGATAAAACTCTGAATTGCCAGTCTCTTTCTGTGCTAATGCAGACTCTGTGAGCCATGGAGATTTCTAACCAACATATTGTGGGGCATCCTGTTCTTTTTTGGGGGGAAAACAAGACAGCTTGTTCCCTGAAACCATCCGCGGAATCTTCAAAAACCCAAAGCGCAAAGTCGTTTCAGCACATGCACAGCGAGGACACAGCCACAGGCAGCCACTCAATGCTCCCCCACTTAATTTGTCAGTGTAATGTATATAATCTATTCATTGTCAATGCAATCCTTGCAAAAGGGTGTACTTTTAGTGAGCCTGTATAATTGAATTAACTCAGGCAGAATTTTTCTTCATGCAACAACATAAGAAAATGTGTATATATATATATTTACAACCAGATAATCATAGTGCCGTTAAAACAAATTGCAATATAAGTGGTATTAATTACATTAATTGAAAAGGGATTATGAAAACAATGTACAAAGAATATAGTTTAACTGAACTCTCCCCTATTCTCTTATTTTCTGCAAACGCTTCCATCTATATGTGAACAATGCATGCATCAAACTGTTTGCCCTGTGACGTGCCGAACACACTGATTATTCAAGTTATCAATTAGATGTTGAAATTAAAAAAGAGCTTGGCAGAGCACATTTAAAGCTCCTGGTGATAAGCTCAGAAGCGATAGCAGCAATGGTGTACTAATACACTGCTAATCCCTTCATACTTTGAAGCAAATAGGCCTGTGAGATTTAAGTAACAATGACCTAAATCACTGAGTGAAGACGTGAGTGTTTGGCTATTCTCTAGTGCAGGGATTACAGACTTTACAGGCTGCTACTAGTGCAAACAGGCATTTAGCAACTTAACCACAGGGCTCCTTAGCTCCAAATTATGTAACAACACAAATATTTAGACGGACCACCTGGCCTTCATTGCTACATTTTAGGGTGATCGGGTTTTTGGACGTGAAGAAACGAGAAGTAATGTGCTCCGCTAAGAAAACCTGAAGTTTGGGGGCAGCTTCTTTCCTGTCTTGAATCGGGAGGTTTGCATGCCTAATTGGAGCCTGGCAGCCGGTGGTGACTGGCTCTATTATAAGGAGGCTACCACAATCAGATGTTGGTGCTTAACATGCAAGTCATGTCAGAGCGAGCACACACTACGCGGGAGCAGACAGCGCTGTGTGAGGCTTTACCAGAATGCACCAACCTATGGCATTTGCGTCATCCATATGCGAATGTGCCAAAACAACAACAAATAAAGAGCCAGTATGTCAAGTTGAGCTTTGTTTTTTTTTTATCTGTGAAGCTCTGAATATTGAGGCCAAAAAACTTGAACGGGATCCAGGAAGACATCAGTCAGTAAACATTTCCCTCTTAAAGCTTAGCATAAAAGAGAAATTTCCACAAAAAGCATGTTCCACCTCTTGCTAAATTAGCTTGACAGATTGATCCTTGGTTTTCCCCTTTGGCAGTAAAAAAAAAGGTGACATGGCACTTCCTGCTATGGTTAAACAAATGTATTATTTGTTGCAGTGTACTTGGAACATTTTTACAAATATTTCAGGATTAATATTTTGTAACATGTTTCAGGGATTTGAGAACTGACTAAACCGAGAAAAACTCCAGACTCTTTTGTAGTCTTCATGGTCATTCTTTTAGGAACTTGAACATTTTCTTTAATATGGTTTCTGATAATTTCCCACTCATTTGAAAGGTTCTAACTTCATTTTTGAATTTTTTTACGCCTTTTTTTTTGGGAGGACTTGAGATTAGCATGATTTCTACTCTGAGTACTTCAGAATCCTATCTCTGCTGTCTGCAGATGATGTGGTTCTGTTGGTTTTTTCTGTGGCTGACCTCTGGAATGGAATGCACTGGGATGGTCTGCAGCCAACTGTGAAACAGCTTTGATGAGAGTCAGCATCTCCACATCTGGGCTGCAATTTTCAAACCATATATAGGTGAATGTCTTCCACCGGTTGGACATAAACTACCTCTCTGAATAAGGAAGTTCAAGTATCTCAGGTTACTATTCATGAAAGAGAGAATATTGAATGTGATGTGGACTCGAAAGTGGACTAGTTCCACTCGACTTTTCAACCACAGAAGAAGTATGCATCCAATGACATCTTTTAGCAACATGACATAAACAACTAAACTGAGACCATTCCTCTGTTAAAACACAATAATGCATAATCTTTCATTTAAGAATAAGGGGCTATGTAACATTTGCAGATAGGAATGTGTCTTGTTAAGATATCAGAAACAGTATTTCTTTCCACAACATTTTTTATGTTATCATTTTGTCAATAAAACAGTCATACTGGAACTTTATACTTAAACTTTCAAATGTTTTCATTCTTTTCAGTATCCATCCATTCTGTCGTGCTAATGGTATCACAAAAGGAGCTCACATCAAGCATAAAAAACAACCCTCGCAGTTACTTTTGTTACAATCACAACAATGGGTGAAAGTCTTGTCTATCTGACACGAGAAAATTGTGACAGTAGCGGCGTTAACACAAAGATAATTTAGTTTATACCAGCAGTTTATCTTCAGACCTAACTCAGCACACTTGCAGAAACGATGAAAGGGGAAATAAACATAACATATGTTATTCTAGCATTTGCATTTTCAGACTATCTTGTGAACATTATGTTTCTCATTTGCGTTTCAGAGCAAGACTGCTTCCATCACTTATCATTAACCTGCCATACTTTGATGAATAGCCAAAACACTAAGCAACCATCTCCATGTGTAGGCGTAGGTTTTAATCAAATTAGAAAAAAAAAAAACATGTCAGCTGCTAAGCTCTTTCTCCTCACATCTTTCAGCCACTCCTTACCACATCTTTCTCAGGCTTACAGTTGGTGTAGTGGTACAATTAGCCCACGCCTGCTGCAGAAATGAAAAGTTTTACAAGTCCTTTCTCTTTTAAATGTTTAAAGCAAACAAAGAGATTAAACATGGCTATTTAGACATATATATATATATAAACTCCTCTAATGATCACATACCTATTCACTCACCAAAACGCAGCACTCAACATCTCCTTTGTGGTTATTCAAACTTTTAAATAGTGACACACAAACAGTCTTTTTTATCAGAATCATTTCAGCCTCTTCATTATTACAGCACCTAATTACTAAGTCGGATATAATGCTGTGCAAAACGCTGAAGGCTGATAAGGGCAACAAGAGCTACGGCGTGAAATCATATTGTGAGTAGATTACTTTTAAAAGCTAGCTATGAAAAAGCGGCTGAATGTCTAACTCAAGGCAAAGGGGCTGCAGTTCTCTTTCAGGCCTGCTGCACTCATATTAGATAGCCTTGTTTATAGTGGACATTCTAAAATGTTTCTCCAAAAGGAAACAGATGGGGTCACTCAAAAGACAAAGAGTCATTCATTGAGGAGCAAAACTGTGGTTTGCAAAAATCCCCTTCGGTTTGCCTTGCACCTCAATTGAAAATATTGGACTTTGGCTTGGTTAAATATGGTTCCTCCATTGAAAATGGTTTTGAGAAACGTGTCTGCTATGTATTAAATGCTGTATCAGTGAACAGTCTGGCATATTTTTTGATTAAAGGGGTAGAATTTCACTGGTTGAACCAAAAATTCAAACTGCCAGGGCTTTAAGCTTGTTCAAAATGTTCTGAATTACCGTTGAGGTTAAATTTCAGTCTAATGTTGCTAGTAAAACAAAACAGAAGAATTGTACCTATGATACTCTATGTATCCATAGTGCTGTGAATATTCAAACTGTCAGACAAATACAGGGCTCCCCAATTAACTGAAGATGCCCGAAGCTTGAATCCATCCGTTTAAAATTCAAACACCCTAACTACAACAGATAGTGACGAAAACAGTGAAGTATTTCCAACCAATTTGATTCAGCTCTGACCTGAATATTCCTCAGTTCCACCCAATTAACTTTTTTTACAGGGTCTTTCTGTCACAAGGTCAAATCCCCTGGTACATTGTAATTAACAGTAATATAGCTGAGGTCAAGCAATCATTTGAAAAAAAAGGAGAATGAAATATGCTTCTGGGAAAGGAAGGGCAGAAATTGTAATTGATCTTCCTCTATCAAAATAATAATCATATCAACTAAGTGAAAGAAAGATCCTATTTATATGCTATATTACTGCATACAGGCTCGTGTTGTATTTACTTTCTAAAAAATTATCTTTACTTGAGGTTTCATACAACAAATCTCCTCTCCTGTCTCCTGTCTATGAGTTCAATGACTAAGTTTAAACTTAATATATTTAGAATTTATATCAAAGGACATGGCTAGTGCGGCAATTGTTCGGGAACTGAACACTTATTTCTGTTTTAAGTTAGATGAATGTTGTATCTCTAGATTTCTAAGAAAGCAAGATACGTTTATTTACTTGTCGACTTTATTGATCACCAGTTTTAGATACTGCAGTAATATTGTGCTGTTGTATATAATAATTATGCATAAGATCATTTCCTGCAGAATAAATGTTAGGGTAAAAGGACATCCTTTAAATTTTACAGTCCTCCTAGGCAGCACACCATGGTGGGATGGTTAGCTTGTTGTTTTACCACATAGCTGGAAACTTTGGATTTCATGCTCTGGAGAGGCTACTACATGCATGGGTTCTTTCCAAGTGCCCCAGCTTAATCCTCCTACCAAAACATGTGTCTAAATTGGGCATAGGAGTTTCTTTACATGGCTATTTGTCTGGCTGTACAAGGCTGTTAAAAGCTCTATGATGTGCCTTCCTCTGCTCAACTGGCAATTGGGATAGGTTCCATCCATCCATCCATCCATCCATCCATCCATCCATCCATCCATCCATCCATCCATCCATCCATCCATCCATCCATCCATCCATCCATTTTCTATACTACGAGCAAGAATGGGTACATCCTGGACAGGTTGCCAGTCCATTGCAGGGTCACACAAACAAACAACCACACACACTCGCATTCACTCCTAGGGACAGTTTGGAGTTAGGGATAGGTTTCACTTATAAATTTTCAGTAAAAAAAAAAAAAAAAAATTCCTTTTCAAATGTAAAATAGTAGAAAAACTGTTTCCAGGAAAGCAAGCTACAATTTAGGAGAAGTGGTCTCCAGCTGAGACAATTGGACTTATGCCTTTTGTGTGTATATTATGCTCCCCTTACTGTCAAATGTTAATATGAGGATACTTAACAAATTATAAATGAGGGGGTGTCTCCATACTGTACTGCAAATGGCTATTCAGTACCTGCAAGTCACTCAACATTTTCAATCAAAGTTTTAATTTGGTTCCATGCCAATACGATATTTTTCATGTAGTCTCTCTGGATACTGCCAGTCTGCACCCTAATGAACTCAAAAGGCTAATAGGGTTGAACCACTGTCCCCGTCCTCTTATATTGTTTGCCCTGAGGTGGCCCTGCATCTGACTAATCGGATAATCACGGCAGAACTTCAAAACACTCTGGCATACTAATGACAAAGAAACCCATATCACAAGTGCATCAGCAGACATCTTATATGATCCTTACTATAATACTATTATCATGGACTATCTCAGCTGGTAGGATGTTCACCAGGGGTGGCTTTAGTCAGGAGGAAAAGTGAGTGTGCTCCATCGAGCTATATGTCAAACTCCTTTGTCTAAGTGTTTGGGTGAATTGCATGTAGAGTAAAAGCCCTTTGAGTGGTCAGTTATACTAGAAAAACCCTATATAAATACTGTTAATTTAACATTCACTTTTATCCAAAAGGCAGAAGTCCGATCTTCAGTGTGTCCAGTTGGAAAAGTCCTCAAGAAAGTCACTGAACCTTTGTACCTTTGTACTTCCTCTACTTTCCTTTTATCTGCTCAGTATCCAAACTAAAGCTAAAAGAATAAGCTAAATGATTTGATATAAAGATCCTTAAAGTTATCAACCTGCAAACACCAATTATGTGTCTTTTTTTTGTTTAAACATTGTTTTTATTAAACTTTTTTTAATGTTATAACAGTTCAGCAACGTTCATACAGGATATTAGAAATATAAATACATCAGCAGCAATGATCTCAACAGTCCTTGTTAGGTCACACATTCCAGGTAGTCACTTTCTATGTTCCCAGGTATCTTAACACGTTACCAAACTTTGTTTTAAAGAGATCATTCTGACCGTTATTGCAAAATCTTAGTCTATCGAGAGAAATATAATCTGATATCAGAGACTTCCACAGATGTATTGAAGGAGGTTCATCTCCTACCCATTTAGTCATAACAGCTTTTTGGCACCACATAAGCAAAAATTGTACAATGTTCTTATGTGATCTTAATGATTTAGGGATATATCCCAGTAAGCATATGTTCGAGTTAGGCTGTAATTGCTGCTTAGTTATCATGCTGACCTCATCACATACAGTTTGCCAGACAAAATTACCTTGTTTAAGACTATCTAAAAGAGTCTTTTCTAATGAGTTAAAGTCATCTGGAAGGTTTCCATTTTAGTGTACATCTAATGTCTAACCTGGAGGTATTTGTACAATCATTTTGTTTGTAATTTGTATGTAGTCTGTAATGATTCAAATGTTTCAAATGTTCCCTTATCCCAAAAGTCACGAATATGATAAATTCCTGCTTTATACTAATTTTGTACCCCCTGGTTAATTCAGGGTTTTCTATCAGTGTTGTTAAATAACTCAGTTTATGTTTAATCATAAATACTTTTAGTAACGAATTCCAAGTATTACACACATTACTAATTAAATAATATTTTTTCCCCATAATTGGTAGTTCACTCCTGCGTTTATCAAGGAAGCTGATAAAATTCTATATCTTTTTAATCAGGTAATTGAGTATGATAACCTCCGTGACATCCACAAGAGCAGATGAGCTAAAGACTGATTCAAAACTGATTATATTACAAATACCGTCCACGACGGTTTAAAGTTTGAGTAAAAGCTCTCGCAGCATGCTGGCTGTCTCAGGAGCAGCCGCTCTGTTATCCTTCATAGGCTAGAAGCTTTATTTTGAAGTGTTGACAGGGCGTAAATGATTCTAGTGGCATTTCTGGAAGTGAGCAGTTTACAACAACTCGCAGGAACGGAGTCGGCCCGAGCTTTCCCTGTGGGAACCTCAAAGAGCCTGCTGACTCCAGACTTGGGTGTTTATTGTCATAAAATAAAATCTGAAATACTGCTCTCCGGATGAAGTTTATATTTTGGTTTACATTTACTGTGGACTGACCTGCCAGAATCCAGCTCCACTCCGACCCTACTAGGAATAATCTGTATGGACAATTGATGGTTTGCAGGTGGACAGACATTGAACTGGGTTCAATTTCTAATTGCAATCTTAAATCAAGATGTGGTTTATGTCATTTAAACTCATTCAAGTCAAAGACATTGGTCTGACAACCAAGATGTTTTTGTCATGGAGGGAATGTGACTGTTTGTGTCATTAGCATCTTCGCCACACTACAGTCCTACACATACTTGCTTTTATTTAAAGCTGTTTTGTTCTTTTTACAACTTTGCTGTCTCTCAGCAGTCTGTGAAGGGAAAGAGACATTTACATTTGGGAAACCTTTACACTAAACAAATCAGACTGAATTTAGAATTCCTGTTTCCACCAAAATAAAAGAGTAAATCAAAACCTATCAAATACTTTCTTCTTCACCTTAATACAAACCTGGAGAAAGACATCATAGAGTGGTTAAAGTTGAACATTGCTCAGTGTTAATTCAGAGGAAATGCTAGCATTAACTTTGCCCGTGGCATGAGACATACTGTCAGGCAAATTCTCATTTGTTATGCCTAATTTTACAGAGGTAATGCAATTAACCTGACAGTGATATATGGGTTTTTTAAATGTGCTAAGCCCTTCAGAGCAAAGACGGAATGACTTGCTTGTATGAGGCAGCGTACCATTGTGTGGAGGGGATGGTGTGTAGTTTGTGTCCAAGGCAAGTACAGTACCTAAGCCCACCCTATATATTCCACTGAATCAGTCCAAGCACTCTGCAGGGATTTGACATCCACGAACAGAGCCTAACCACGAGGCCAATTGAATCTTTTGCAATTACTTTACAGCCTTTGGCCAGTTCTGTTCTGATTCCATACACCATTTCTTCCAGAACCAGACACTTCCTGCTCTTGTGTACTCACTCTCAGTATCATCCACACACAGACAAGTGCGCACGCAGAAACCACCCTATCACATATCCCATTAATAATATAATAAGGAGCTTGGGTAGAAATGAAGAAACAGAAACCATTACCTCTGGGAAGTTATTCTGGATTTATAATTGATGAGGAATTTACACTGACTGCTTGAGAAGGAATAAAATACTTATACATAATTAAGAACGGGCTTGTTAATTATGCCCTCTTGAGCCTGTCCATTTGTGACCATGAGCTGTGTGCTGTGATAAGAAGCTTCAGCAAACAGCAACAGCAACCGAGTATATCCAGGACTAGGCTTCATAACACTCTTGTAACCTTTGCTGAACCCCTTTTTTTTGGGTGATCCCTGAGAAATACATTCTCATGGTCCACATCAAACTCAGTCACTGTCCTATCAAATTATAGCATCATATAAGATCATGTAGAAGGCTTGATGACAAGTTTAAAAAAAAAGCTATTCTTATATTGAAGTTATTCTCTTATATATATTTAGTAAAAATTGTATGTCAGAACATACTTGTGTAACAATGTATCTGTGTTGTGTGGCTCTTGTCATTTTGTTTATATGTTTTTCCAAATGTGCTTGCCAACTTACTGCACATCCTACCTATTTTTTCAGTATCATCACGTCAGTTCATTCTTGAGGGAATGTCTTCGCCAAATTTGAGCATGTCTCTAAGACATGTTTTGAAACGATAAAAGATAGCAGATCGATCGTAGACAGTCTGCAAACAGAATCTTCAAAAACTTGTATGGCTATCATTAGACCGCTATTTCAAGTTCAATGGCAATGCATCTATGATTGTTGAAATAAGTGCTGAAACACATAGAAATTGCAATGTTGATCTTTTACAGACTTCGAGATATAAAGTTACAGAATAAAAACTGACAATTCTAAGCCTCAGTTTTTATATTTTCTCTATCAGTTCATAGTCACTGTCTTTTGGATCACCCTGATAATAGTCACTGTCTTCTGTGTGACACTGATCTACAGGAGAAAATCTGCTTTTCGCTCACCCACCTCCTTGGAAGCTCAAAGTATAGTCTGTCGCTCAGCAGTACTCGTGGACCCGGTCACGCTCAGAGAGGCTTTCAAGCTGACGGGAGGTCTCACTAATCACTTTGCCTCCCAAACACAAGCGTGAACTTTGAACCTCCAGTGGACCGTACAAGCCTCTGAACAGTATATATTCCGCGTTGTCTTAGGGTGACAAATGTTATTACTTCTCAGCAGGTATTCTAACACATAACCATAACCATGCCCGGACAAAGAAAACACAAACTACTGCGTAAACCCTAAAAGTGATTTATGAGCTCTTAGATGATGGAAGACAGTTGTAAAAGCACATGCTTACGAGGCCTGTTTGTTCTTGTTTTAAAGCTGGCTTGGGAATTATTTTTTACTTCTTTTTGAAATCTATATTTTTTCCAAGTGCCAAATAAAAAAATCTGATTTCACTGCTTCAAAGCAATTTGTGAATTGCCACTTTTGACAAAAGAACATAAAAAACTCAGGATAAAATTGCTGCAGAATACATTTTCTTTATCCAACAAAAGCAGACAGAGTTGCTGCTTGGTAAATTACTCATTGCATTTGTTCAAATTTTTATTATTTAGCCATGAGAATATAATAGCATGGATTTAAGCTTGTCATGACATTATTGTCTAAAGGAAAAGGAACTATCAGGAGCATTGGCGAGTTGTCAACTTCATTAGCAATGCAGCTGTACTTTTGTGCATTAAAGTAGATCCATCATTTTATTTAAAAATTTTGCAGAGAGATTCTCCTTGAATCCTTTGACTTAAAATAAACTGCTCACACCGGCAACACAGGAGGAGAAGTGGATTATATACTAACCATGAAATATAAGCTAACTAATTTATGACAGTACTTAGAGTGCATTAGGCACATTTTTACTTTTCATTCCTCCCTCTTTCACCCTTTAAATTCGTCTGCTTTAAACATGATTATGAACACTGGAAATGCATAACTCCTACAATAACTCCTACATTTGGCTGGAAAATCTTGTGTTTAAGCCATGCAGTGAGTTGCTGCAGGGCATTGCACACAGCTTGCAAACAGAATAGGGAGGACACACAGAATGAACGGTTTGTTTGGGTGTCTTGTGAGGAAAATGCATGATTCGCAAGTTACCTGGCATGTAGGAGATATGACGGGAGAAGGAGTGGGTCTGGATCTCCATATTTAATCTAAAGAGATTCAACCTGAGACAGATTGGATTTTAATTGGATTTTTCCGTCACAATATTTTGGGAATGAATTTTCATCAAAGGGACACCTGCTTTGGCACTCGTCATTGTTCACAATAACCAGAAAACCGTGGATTAAATGGTGAATGGCATTTGCTTCTTATTGAGATTTCTGAGGTTTGGTTGTTTTGAAATGCAGATGATATTGCTCTTTACTTTAATCTCTTCATTGCTTTCTTTTCATTTTGTCATAACACTTTGTCTTCTGGTCGTGGAAGAGCCTTTCAATGCGTTCTCAAATGAAATCATATCAATATATCCTACAATTTGTTCACAATGATAGGATCTGTAATAGACCATTACAAATGGTGTATTACAGATGGCGTATTACCCACAATTCACCATTTATGTGGGGGCTTTTCACCCATAAAGCCAATCATAACTCTTCTGCCAAATTGCTGAACAGGTCAGGGACAGAAAAAAAAAGGAACCCTAAAGGAAAATGGCACAAATGTATCTGCTACTTTCACTCGATCTCTGAAAATTAGGCATGGCAAGATTCACCGATGCGTATCGGAACATCGGAACGACCTGTGCGATACGGTTGAATCGATTTGCAAACGTCTGCATCGGTAAAAACCGCACATAAACTCGAGATGCATCGTATCAAAACTACCTGCATCGATACAAACCGATTATTATCTTCTATTATTATAACTTTTTAGAAACGTGTCTTTGAGTTTTAGTTGCGTTTCTTTCCATCCCTGTTGCCTGCCTACTGCGTGCATGCTAGTCTCTCTGCCACTCAAGTCTCGCCCCAAGCCTCGCGCGAGTAGGAGGGTCTAAACTCGCTTTCGAAGAGGACAGAGGCGGCAAGCTAGAAACCACGTTAGCATGGAGGAAAACGAAACAGAGATAATACATTCGGTTACGCGCTTTAGGTCAACGGTATGGAAAGACTTTGGCTTCTACAAACGAGATGGAGAGTTGGACAAGACAATGGCCATATGTAAACACTGCAAGTTTCAGAGAGACAATCACTCTCTAAGTTGCACTTCCTTTGTTTCAAAATAAAAGGCACAGTTAGCTTGCG
>JABUIW010000027.1:2566502-2611958 GCA_013363375.1 Menidia beryllina | reverse complement strand
GTGGTCTCCCCATCATTGTTCCTACCCCCTGAGCCAGGGTAGTAACAATATATATATATATATATATATATATATATATGTGTGGAATCTTTAGACAAGTATTTTGTTTTGCTTTTTGCTTTCTACTCTATGTATAATCTCCATCAACCAGCCCTCCTTCATGGACTGAGAGGTCTAATATTGAGTGCTTCAAATGACTATGTGCAACATTTGAGTGCATAAAACCTCTGCAAGGCACCATTACCAAAAGTAACAAATTGATCAGCAGCAAACTAGACGCATTTCCTAAAAGGAACCAGCTCTGCCCAAAAAGGTTTATTTTACCCTTTTTTTAAAGACTATAATGTCTCAATCAGTCTTGTTGATCTGAATGCAAATGCAGACCTGATTTCCAGGCTCACTACTCGTAGAGGAATCGTACAAATAACTGAGCGTTGAGGAAACCAAAAACTGAGACATAATTTCAACATATTGTCTCAGAGCTCTCATTAGGTTTTTTTTTCTTTAGAAAAAAATCCTATTACTTTCACTCAGCTACATTTTAACGATGAAAATTACCAATGCTACAGAATGAGTAACGCTGATTGATGTGGATGACGACCCCTGCAGGAGTCGTCCTCAACATGAAAGTACATTACTACCCCTCATCAGAAAATGGCTCCAGGAATTCATTCAACATCACAGTCTGCGACTGAACTGTGGGTGGAATTTTCCTTTTCGTCCATTTTACACCCACTCAGATCGCTAAAGAGCTGCACAGTGGATACCTGATAAATAAATGCCAAATGGGTCTCCTCACAAAGGAGCCCTGGTCTTCAGACGTTACCTTTTATGTTACATGCTGGCCAGTTAACCTGACAACCTTTGAGTTCTGGCATTTTCACTATAATATTAGACTAACTGCCCATATTATAATCGCTTATTAAAAAACGATATTTTAATGTAACCAAACACAAATGCATCATGATGGCTTGGGTTTTCATTCTTTAATTTGAATTTAATTGGGTTTTGATTCTTATATTCTCTATCATATATATATATATATACAGGACTGTCTCAGAAAATTTGAATCTTGTGATAAAGTTCTTTATTTTCTGTAATGCAATTAAAAATCATGAAATGTCATACATTCTGGATTCATTACAAATCAACTGAAATATCGCAAGCCTGTTATTGTTTTAATATAGCTGATTATGGCGTACAGCTGAAGAAAACTCAAAAATCCGATATTCTAATATTTTGAGATAGGATATTTGGGTTTCTAAAGATGTACGCCATAATCAGCGATATTAAAACAATAAAAGGCTTGCTATATTTCAGTTGATTTGTAATTAATCCAGAATGTATGACATTTGATGTTTTTTAATTGCATTGCAGAAAATAAAGAACTTTATCACAATATTCAAATTTTCTGAGACAGTCCTTTATATATATATATATATATATATATATATATATCATTCCAATCTCTGTTCTCCTTGAAGTGTATGGTAGAGCTATCAAGAGTGAAGTGATTCCCTGATTTTTGCCATTTGTAGTGAGGTAATTTAAACAAGACCTGGGGTTTTAAAATGCTGAGATATGCAACTTTCTGATTGACTCACTTGTCTATATTTCTTATCTGCTGGCGCGCCATCTAATCTCTCTGGTAGAGAGCAGATATGTTGCCATGTCAAGCACATCCACCTCATTCATGTTGCTAGGGGAGAAAACATGCCTCACTCATACAACTACTGCACCCTTGTTTCCAAATGCATTCATATAAAGAATGCATTCTGCACTATTAGGATGATTTAGCCTGAGGAACTTTGCATGGCAAATGCAAAAATAAAATGTTGTTTGTTTGAGTGTACAGTTTGGCCCTCATTGTGTCTGCTGTGTTAAGCTCCTTACTTTCTGGCAGCTAAGTCTATTCTTCAATTCATTGCGAGTTATTTTGAACAGATGGCACACAGTATGAGCAAATTATATATGTTGGTGAGAAACTTCACGAGCCAGTAGGAAGAACTAGCCAAGTGAAGACACTTTTGGAAATAAAAGAAGAAAGAAAAACATTGTCAGTAAAGCGTTTCATCAGGAGAGCAAAAAAAAAAAAAAAAAATCACTCTGGATTCTCTTTGTTTTCCATTGCTTCATCCATGTTTGGCCTTTTTGTTTTGTGGGGTTTTAGATGAATGGCTCCCATTATTGTTTCCATTCCCCAGTGCATTCATATTTCAGATGACATAATAGTTTCTTTAAGAAATGCACTGACAAATGAAGTGGGTAAGACTAAACAGCCTAAACAACTTCATCTCATGTAATGTGTTTAGCTTTATAGTTAAATGGACTGCTGTGCAAATGTGTTGATGTCCTTTTCAAAGTTGACGAAACACTTACACATCTTCATTCTGCTTTTCAAAAGATCACAGCCAAGCGCAGACTCTCCTTAAATCTGTACAGCCACACACATCGGAATGTATTTGTCTGTCATGGACTCTAGCATAGTGTGCTTCTTGGCATGAAGTGTCAAACTCTGTAATTTTATAAGGAGAGGTCTAAGATTTTACTAAAAAAAGTTCCTCTGGATCAAGATCTGATGAATACAAACGTCCAAACAAATCATTTATACACATCTTAGCTTTTCATCTTCATTTGTTAAAAGCTTTATCACTCATCTTTACATTAAACAGTCACGGCAATCATAACGAGCAGAGAGAGAATAAAGCCATCACCTCAATTAGAACCAGGGTGGTGTTTTCCAACTGCAAAATAACCGCCACAAGATAAAGCTGCTTTCCATAATGATGATGTCATCTACTGCTAATTCCCAGTTCGCCTTAACAGCACATTCACGAAGGAGATTGTCTCAGCAAAAACACCTCTTTCAAGACAATGCTGCATGTTTGCTAAAGTGATTAACACCACATCCTTCAGGATAATCCTGGCAAATTGGAATATCCTCACTGGTCTTTATGAGCTGCAGTTACAAATGAAAGCTTTAGAGACAATACTACAAGACTGAAAACAACAGTGTTACATCAATCTGAAATACCATTGGGCTATTGTGTGTTCTTAAGATCAACTACAACGGGTCCAAACTTTTAAGAGCCCTTCCTTCTCCGGCCTGTCCTAGTATTTTATACTTACACACTCATAAACACTTATTAAAAGCCACCGGACCCACTATAGACCTATTGCTGCCTGCTTTGCAGTTGCTATGGAAACACCTGTATCTCCTGTAATCCTATGAATAGGATGCAATGAGCAGGGCTTCGGGGGAGGGAGGTGGGGGGCAACTAAACATGGTGGTAGGTGGAGACAGAAAACTGAAGCATGTTGCTCAAAACATCATATAATTGAAATTTCCAAACACCTACATTTGCGGTAGAAAATAAAATCCGATGTTCACGAGTTCCATGTTCTATTGTGCGGTCTATTGTAAACTATTGTTGTTGTATACTTTTTGGTTTTGAATGTTCAGTATGTACTATTACCAATTTGTATGCAAGTACCGTCAGACCTACAGTGGCATTACATTTTATTGTCTTAATTTTTCTGAAATAAAAGAAGCTGCTGTGCTCTTAATATGCAGTCGAGTGGATATTTCTCAGATGTGTAAGACCCCTGTCAATAAATAACTTTATTCTAGTTTTAGCAATCTCCAAGCTATGTAGTAGAGACCTAGGCGCAATTGTTTTGGACAACAATCATCGCCATATTCGGATGGCTGTAGATATTTGATATGCAATATTCAACAAGCACAGTTTCGGAAGCATAGATGCTTCTTAGAGTGTATTGCATCCAAACTGTGAAGAATTTCTTCAGGGTAGCTCAAGAACAAAACAGAGGAGGTGTTTCTTTTTCCTTTTTCTTGACAATTACATTTCAGCAGCCGTGTCCTTTCTTTTTGAGATGTCCGACTGAAGCTAACCTGTGTTTTACAAAGATTTTTAATTCAGTGTTCTGGAAAGTATTAGTGCTTAAACCTTTCTGAATAACTTCCAGAGCGGACCTCGGACATGTTTGTGTCTGTCTGTCTCTTTATATGTGTAGTTTGATTGATGAGAACAAAATTGCATCATGGACTGATTCATGACCATGAATATTTTTTGTTGTAATGTGAAATCTGAAAAAAATAGATTCTTCTTCTGTGTTCTTAATGTAGAATGTAACGTATGCATTTATCAAAAAGTTGAATAAGTTTAATAGTATTCCTCATTTGTCTGACGCATTGTCTTGTGTATTCTAATTACACCTGGAGATTTGAATTTTTCCTAACAGCATCCATAGTTTGAAACACAAACCCACATATATAGGTTTTAATATTTTGGTTTTGCATTGCTTACACACGAACAATAAAAAAACATATGCAGAGAAAGATTATGTACGACATTTTTTGTCACGTTAATTTAGTAATAATAATATGCAGCCATTGTGGGTTCGAATCCCGGGGGAACCAGTACCCTTCTGGGTGGAGTTTGCATGTTCTCCCTGTGTCTGCGTGGGTTCTCTCCGGGTTCTCCGGCTTCCTCCCACAGTCCAAAAACCTGCATGTTAGGTTGATTGGAGATTGGGGAAATTGCCCTTAGGAGTGAATGTGAGTGTGAGTGGTTGTTTGTCCTTGTATGTCCTGTGTGTTGCCCTGCGATGGACTGGCGGACTGTCCAGGGTGTACCCTGCCTCTCGCCCGTTGACCACTGGGATAGGCTCCAGTTCCCCCCGCGACCCCAACAGGGAATAAGCGGTATTGATAATGGATGGATGGATGGATGGAATATGCAGCCATTTTTACAAGAAAATGCATATGTTATCCCACACTATACAGGTATGTTACTCCAGTTGTATCATTTATAAGTCAAATCATAGAACATTACTGATAAATTGTGTAACATAATTCAGAGTTACAGCGAAGCTGGAGCCTCTCACAGTTGCCATGGGAACAGAGAGGGGCACACCCTGCACAAGCCACCGGTCCACCACAGGTAAATACCCAGTGCAAACACACTTATAACCCCTCAAGTGTGCTGGGAATGTTCTGAAATGTATTATAACACTGACAGTGAAATAAGAAATAATGACAGCATAGATTAAAATGTGAGTGCAGCAGAAACACAAAAAGCTCATAATAACTCAGAGATTATATATACAGCCAGTCAATAAGGAAGGATTTACATAATTGTCTAATTGTCCTGGAGGGCCCTTCCACCATCAATTCCAAATAAATCCCTACTAAATCTTTTCTGACCGACTCTAACGTTTTAGGAAATACTTCAACATTGAGAACTTTACAAATAATATCAATGATATAAGATTCTCCGGGGTGTGTATTCATTTTTGACTAACATGCTGGTGTAGAACAGTATTTTATACTTATCAATACTGTTGAAATACTGTGACACGGCAAAGGGTGCATTTTGAGTCTGAACGTGTTTAAATCATGCTGAATGATTTTTTTTCCCCCATCAAGGTTACAATAAATCACAGATGGTGTTACTCTTTGCCAAGTGTGTTTTTCCTACTTATTAACTATTTACAGTGTATGTTCATGCATCTTGCAGACACTTTTGTCCAAAGCAACTTACAATGCAATGCAACGTGATTATTTTTCAAAATTTAAAACTCTCCTAAGAACACTAAACGTCCCTGCTCAGTACCAAAAATTGACAAATGAAAAGCTTTACTCTATATTTTACAGGAGACATATTCTTGGCCTCCATTGGCCTTTGGAACAGGTTGTCTGCTCTGTCAAATACATGAAGGGTCACTACAGTTAATGCCCTGATGCAGGTGTAGTATGTCTAACTATTCTCCATTTTCACTTGGCATTCTTTGATACACTTGTCTTCATGCAGTTTGCAGTTATTGCTGCTGCTTGTTTGATACTTTTTCTGTCTCTTCCACCTTATAATGATCCCTGATCACTTTGGTATTTCAGCTACAAATAAAAATGCCCTTTGTAAATAACAACAAAAAATAGTCTACTAAGCATCAATCAGTGCATTTCACACCTAGGCCTTCAGTAGTGCTCAGTCTGAATCAATTCACCCCTCAATAACTATTTTATGGTTAAAGAAATCAACTTATTATGTAGAAATACAGTAGTGATGTCCCGATCCAGCTTTTTGTATTAAAGTTTAAAGTTATTTATCTACTTATTTAGTTGTCAGACTCATGTTGAACAGGGATTTACTCTTGTAACTTAAAGTTTAGGACACATACCTGTGGGTTACAGATGCTAATGCTAATGCTCATGTGGGATCAGACTTTTGAAAAAAATGCATCTGGAGTCTGGATCGGCATTTTCTCATGCCTAAACCAGCCTAAAATACGGTGCAATATTTAGGGGTCAACAAATCTTCTACAACTGCAACAACAGCCCCCCCCCCCCCCCCCAAAAAAAAAAAAAGATAATATCCTCATAAACTCGCCATATCATTCAGGAAAAAAGCAACATTTTACTCATTTACTTTTCTTGATAAGTCCGTTATGAAAATGGCCTTGACAGTAAATCCGCCACCAAATCATAGCTATTACACCAACACAACTATATTTGTTTGTTTGCTAACTGACTATCCAATCAGCGGGTGTGAATACGGTGACATTCCCTATGGCCTTCTAGAAGGCCCTGGTGTCACCAACTTAAAATCTGATTGGTTAAAGCAACAGAAGGGATTGTGAAGGCCTCCAGGCAGACATCTTTGACTTTGACCCTGCCTAGCGACAAATGATGACTGAAATGTGATTGGTTAAATGCTTTTATATGAAAATTCATGTCTGGAAGCAGCGCAACCAGGGTAAAAGCTATGAAAGGAAGCGGACAGATTATTTAGAGATATTCAATAAGTTTCCATGGACAAAATATAATTAACATCAGTCTGTGATTCAGATATTTTCTTAGGCCTGCAGAGAAGGCCTTGCAGGCCCTGACGGCCCACCACTGGGATCAATAGATTATGGGTGAAATAAAAAGACCCAAAAATATATATATGTATGGTGTTAGAGACCAGAGGAACAACCTGTGAAAAGGAGGAAAAGATGGCATGATGAGATTTAAGCATGAATACAAAATAGCCAAATTTGGGAAAACTGGTCAGGTGCCAGCTGCTTATCAGCCACTTATTTTGTTTGGGAAAAACTTGACGTTATCTGTGGTATAATTCCATCCACTGACTGGACATGGAGTTGGCTAATCTAACATGTATAAACGGTTCCCCTAAACAACTTGTACAAAAAGATATAACTCAATAAGCGACAGATGTCAAGAAATCCTCATGTGTCATAGTTCTAAATTTACTGTTAATCAGGGCAGTTCACCTGGCTAATGATATCTATCAAACAGTCATATGATGGAGGGTTTCAGTTGCTTATATGAATTACTTTCACACATAAAAGTTGGGGTGGGGGGGATATTGGACATATCAATCTATGTGCAAAAGAATAACATGTATTTCCTGATCCGAGATTTAGCAAGAGTCTCACAGTCAGTGGAAATTTGGGGAAGACTTAAGACTGGTGGACTATTTTTGTCCTGTTTCAACCCCAGGACAAAAATAGTTGTAACCCTAACCCTGTAACATATAAATGAAAAAAGTGATTTGCAAACACTGTAAACCAATATTTTACTTTACTTCAAATCTAGAAATCCATATCCGTAGATATTCTATTTTAATTTTACTTTCTTCATGAAAACTATCACCTTAACTTGAAAAATAACTATTTTAATGACATATAACATCATTTTTGTCTCTCTCTTAAGTTGTTGAGAACTACTGATTATGTACATGCAAAATGTAAAAAAGGGCATTCCCTTTTTTACATTTTGCATGTACATAATCAGAAGTTTTCATAGGGCGTGTACTTTTTTTTTCCTTGAATTTTTATGAGGTTTTCCTAATCTGCTTTTGGGACATGTTTGGAAATCTGATTATCATTATGAGAAAATATACACTATTCTAAACAATTTTAGAAACTTTCAAACACCACTTTCCAGTCAATCTTTCTCTTAGAGAATCACAAACAAAATGGTTATGCAGATTCAGCAGAAGCAATGGGCAACAGAAAACAGCTCAAAGCACATACTGTATTTCCTTCGGTCAATTTTCTGCCAGACTATTCCAAGAATTCTATTCCTCTGAAAAAGTAGTCCCAGTATTTCTCTTCAGAATTCTGCACTCAGGGGGTGATGAACCGACCTTGGACAGGAGGCTGCTACATTCACTGCTATCATCACCTAAAAGGTGACATTTCTCTCCTATTATCGATCAAGGGAACAATGCTGCATCAATGCCAGCTTCAGAAAAGCGACCACATTGCTGGCAATTAAGAAAATCAACAACAAGCTTTTTCAAAAAGGGGTTCTAGCACATATAAAACTGTACCAAGGATTTTTTTTATTGCCAAGGCCTTCCTCTGCCAGTCCTTTAAGAGCCCGAGGTGTTTTTATGCACATTTCCCTGAATTTAAGATAAACGGCTGGAAAAGCGTGATGGACACAGGAGAAAACAATGCCAGGCAAAGCAAAAAAGGAGATTAGACCCAGCGCCGCAATGCCAGGCTCTTGGGAGATAAAGCACAGAGGAAAGCCGTATTTCTTTTTCTTCTACTTTGTGTTTGCTTCCCATTCTCGCAATTGTCTAATTGAATTTTCTTTGTTTTATACTGGAAGGAGCAGAAATACGTTTGGAATATGAATGAGCAACCGACATGAATTCAGTGTGGATGGAGTGTGTGATTTCACAGGGTTTGCATAGAGTCCAGAGACCAAGCTGTACTTGGCAAAAGAAGCACAGGGCTTCAGCTATTCTGTTTACGACTTCCTGTCGTCCCCCCACCGCAAAATTATACCGGTCTGCTGGAGCTGGAATGATTAGTCTGAGAGATGCAATGTGTTATCTTAAAATAATATCCAACTCTCTTGAGCATTCACACAATCTAGTCCGTTCGGTGAACTTTGGTGTTTCAGTTTTGTCTTTCCAACTTAGCTGAGCCACTTCATTTGATATTTAGTTGGATTCATAGAAACAAAAAGAGGGGATTTTCTATTTTTCGCGCTCCACGATCTGTGACAGAGCTCTTTGCTGTAGAGTAGTGAAAAGAAAACAGAAGGAGTCCCGGGGATTTTTCGGACTTTATACTTTCAATGCTTTCATGTTCCCCTATATCTGACAGTGCATGGTGTGGCATACACAGTGGTGGAGAAAGTACTCATACAATGTACTTAAGTAAAAGTACAAATACACAGACAAAAATTGACTCAAGTAAAAGTCAAAGTACCACATTATTATTTTACTTAAGTAAAAGTAAGAAAGTACAAGCTTTTAAAACTACTTAAGTATTAAAAGTAAAAGTACTTGCCAACCATAATACCTAACGGCTTATATAATGTCATTAAGTGTACCTATCGTATTTAGTTTGAATAAATCAGTAATGTACCATTTTAATGAGCAATGCTGCAGATAAAGCATGTCTTTATTGTGTTTACCCCCTGTGACAGTTTAGATTTAGATATTTTATGCAGGTCCTGCGTACTGTGCTGCTCTTCTTGAGGGAGGGCCTAATGGTTATTTCCCGCTTTGGATTGGTTCAGCGGACTGATTCTGCTCTCGCCATTGGATACTTTCAAACTAACGAACAAATCAAAAAACCGAAATGCGTCTTGGATGTAACGAGTAACGAAACGCTGTATAGAAATGTAGTGAAGTAGAAAGTACAGATACCTACTGTTAAATGTAGTGGAGTAAAAGTAGAAAGTATCCATTATTAAATCTACTTAAGTAAAGTACAGATACACGGAAATTGTACTTAAGTACTTACTTCCCACCACTGGGCATACACATTCTTTTACCTATGAGGCCTCTTTAAAAAATAACAAATAGAATAAAAATCTCACAAATGCATTAGATTTGGCCTGATTAGCCCCATTAGAAAATATTAACTTTGTATTACATAAGCTCTCTAGTTTTAGAACTTGAAAAACTTGAAGACCAGAGGAGAGGCGCAACTTTAATTGTTTTCAAAGGCATGGAAGCAGATAGCCAAGTCTTAATGGTTGCAGAAGAGCTTGGGGGCTGGAGAGATTAACTTAAAACCTTATCAGAATTCATTTAGGAATATTTAAGTTTTCTGGAAAGATTATGTGAAAAGCCATTTTCAGTGGTTCCTTGTAACTGTGTATAAAAGCAGCAGCATTCAGCTTAGTTTCTTTAAAGGATTTCGTTTTAGATGCATTAATGTTCTGTTATATTGAAACAAATCGAAATAGATTTCTTAGCTGTAGAGGGATGCTTTATATTTTCAGCCTTTTCTAAATCGTACCAAATTAATGTATAATTTCTAAAACATCCAAATGATATCTTCTGTAGCACCATCAAATATCCCAAAAAGATTCTTACCTTTAATAAGACATGGAGATGGAGTCATGATGTCCCGCAGAGGTGGTTTAGAGGGATGACATCAGGCACGGGAAGGGAGAAAGAGAAGAGAAAGGCAACATTTGTTTAACCACAAAATATTTAAAACAAGTTGGCGACACTGTTTTTAATTCAAATGAAGGAATATGATTTAAATCACAAGCTTAAAAAAACAAAAATTTCAATATAACTACTCATGAACCACAAAATTGCAGTAATGGATGCATCTTTTACTCTTTTTATTTTATTTTAGTGCAGTGAGTGTTTCACTGGCATCCATTAAATGACTCGTCAGGTTTTAATCGGCTCCACCTCGGTTCAGCATCGGTGGGAAAATGACCAAGTGTTTCATTTCAGGATGCAGTAGTCAGGATAACAAAATGCTTTTTGGCTTGTCATTTTTTCCCTTCTAAATCTAAAATACTGATGGTAAAGTTTCACACGGAGCGGTTACAACCGATCAACGAAAATAGATAAGACTTTTAAAAAATACACTAATCTTATTTTGTATTAGCGGACATATTAGTATTCAAAACATCCGATCCCTTGTGAGGTGCTGACATCTGTGGTCCATTCAAAAGCAGTAGTCTTGCCTGATTATCTTCAGTCATGATAAGCAGAAGTACAGCCTGCAGGACACAATGTAATGCCACCTCTCTATGTTGTCTGGAGACATGCCTGCTATCTGGGAGGTAGAGATATACAAAACTGGTTCTTTTCAGCCAATGGGTGTGTGTGCACTAATAATAAACCCAATACTACAAGTAATGAGAAAGCCTTCAATTGTGTTGTTTTAGGAGGTGTACCAACAAGAAAAGAAGAAAAGAAAAGAAAGAAAAAACTTTTAACATGCCGTTTTAAAAAATGTTATGGACGTTTCCCCCCACACAATAGTTGTAGTCATCTTCCATCCATTAGTGACATTTGTTTTAGGAGTCTGTCCTGAATGGTAACCAGAAAATGACTACTGATGTTGGTTAAAAAAAACAATCTCGTGCCCTTACATAATGTAAACAATCTTGCTATGTAGTTGCACCAAAAAGTATGATGTCAAAGAATATAATTCTTGAACATTGGAATTTAAATATAGACCTATAGAAAGTACAGAAGCTATGGCAAACAAATACTGTGAAATTAACAGAAACAGATCAAATAAGACAGATCGGAAACAGCAGAGGAGAGAGAAAAAAAGTAGAAAAGCATTTTTCTTTGGTGGCCTGGTCATGAAGCACTGCGTTGGAATTTACACTATTAACCTAAACAATATAAACAAGGTCATGGAATATTAATACGAAGGAAATAGAAAGAGATTTTAAATACATGTGGAAGGACGGTTTGCATACTTAAGAGAAATATGAATGCGGGGATAATGTTTTGCAAATAATTGTTTTCAAAGGAAAGTCAAGCCCTTTATTTAGACGTGAGAATGTCTCATAAGGCCAGTGGTTATGTAATTAGTTTCACTAAAATTAAAGATATTTGTTTGCTCCCTAATGGTAATTGGAGTAGTGATTGCCACCATAAATGCCAAAACTATTGCACAAGCCCTAACCTCTCACATCTTACGACACTGATACATGGCATTTTTAAGAAATAAAAATTAAACTCAGGCCCTTTACTGTTGTTCAAGCGTTGTTGTTTTTTTTTCTCAGACTAACATAATGATTTAAAGTGAGGTTTAAAGAAAGCATGCCTTTTTTTTTACTTATGATGGTTAAATATTAAGAAATAAAACAGTCACCTCATTACAAGGGCAAAAATAATGCAGACGACTGTATAAAAAATAGTTAATCTAAAAAGAATTCCAGAATTCTTCTATAGTAATAAAACTATATTATTTACTCTCTATCTGCCTGCACAGACCAATGCTACCTGTACACATTAAGGCAGGGTAACAGCGTTGATTCTCAGAGTTTGTGGAGGAATTAAAAAAAAAATCAATGTTCTTTTAGTTCTTTGAAGTTTGTGAACTTGAGAAAAGTTCATAGTGAAAAACAGGTGAACAGATCATTAGCTTAGAGAGTGGACTTGTGTAGCAGGTTTTTTGTTTAAACTGAAAGACTGAATCACAAATAGGTGTCTATGTATTAATAATGTACAGTTCTGAACATTTGTGATGTCAAAAAATGACAAGATGTCCTCTGTACCAGATGTACCTTTTAAAAATCATGTATCTGAAGAGGAGGTTGTTTAAAAATGAGGAAAAAGATCAGAACAGTGGAAAAGGGAAGTGCTGGTACAACCACTGCAGGCAATCTTTCTCTTTAATACAGCAAATTAGCACAGATAAATTATCCATTGTCAGCAGCTGCTTTGCAACCTCTGGGAAAGCGTTATTATGAGTACAGAAATTAAAATGACACTCGGGCAGGATTCGGAACGATTACATTCAGTATTCAGGTTTGATGCCCGTATCATGCGGTCCGCAAGCAGAATTTAAATGTTTAATGTCACCTTCAAACTGTTCACGTGCGAGATTAAGTTATGAAGGAGGAAATGAGGGTTTAAGCGACGATGTGATCATCATCATGATCACAATGAGCAATGAACAATGGAACTGAGACTTCTACTTCTGTCATGAGGCCGAGCAAGGAATATATCAGGATATCCTTTATCGGATATTTTATTGACAACAAATGCACAAGAGAATCTTTCCCGTGACATATTTATGGCCCGCCTTTAGGTCACTGTTGATCATTTTGATATGGGAGAAATTGGTGTTTGCTGTGAACAGTGCTGCAATGGAAAAAAATATAGAAAACAGCAATACTGTCTATGGGTCTGGTAAACAAACCAAGCCACACAAAGCTTTCCAAATCTATCTATATACTTGGTGTCTGAATATCTCAAGTTTTTCTTTTTTCTATATCTTTTTTTAAAATGTAACTGATTTGCCTCACACTCAAAAAAACCTGAGATGAATCTCATACACATACACTTATTTCACAAAACCGTGAGAATCATGTGGAAGTGGCAAGACTTGCTCACAGGACCAGAGAAAGCTGATCGTCAAAATATATAATTTAGGAAAACTGAATAGGCCAGAGACAACAAAAACATACAATCAAGAGTAAAGAGAGGTAAAAGCCAGAAACTCAAAAGCAGCCTGAATTTTGACACCCAACCCATAACTAGACCGGTGCAAGGATTGCAAAGACACATACAGGAATACTTTGCACTCCATTTTCTGTTTTGGTAAATTGTGACCTTAGTTCAGCCTTTGACACAATCGATCTCTCTCTTCAACTCCAATGTCGAGGTTATGTCCAAACAACCACGGGGTACATTATTTAGCATTGGGTTATTTTACTGCACTGATCAATTCATGAGTTCGGTTTACTGCCAGGTACATTTTGAATGCCAATTTTACTCTTCTACCACAGCGGTTACAGGACAGTGGGTGTATATACTTTTTTAGAAGCGCACTATGAATGAATTTTTTCGAGTCAGCGTTGTGGCTGCGAGTGTTTTGCGCAGCTTCCTCTGTAACTGTGGTTAGTGGATTTTACGCAGGGCCATGACGATAGGCGATTCTGACAAACTCTTTACTGGAGATGCCTGGGATTAATGGATACACAGACTGTGCAGACCACAGGCTCACAATGCAACGCTGTATCTTTTCTAAAGCCCTGGCAGTATATAGCTGCCCGGTTGCAATATCTACACTATCTAGTGTAGATCACTTTGTCCACAGCTACAGGAAGGTGGTACGTCTCATCAAATCAAATTGTATTTAACATTTGCAGTTCATGTTTGTGATTTCACATCTGATTTGCAGATCGTTTAAATCATTCACGTTTGGCTGATTGGAAATCACTTCTGGTTATACACTTAATAAAAAGCTAAATAAACTTATGTTTCTCTTTTATTGAATAAGTAAATGAATTCACCTTTAATTATTTGCATGTTGCTAGGGTCTACAGCCAATTTCCACCTCTTCACACACTAAGGTGGTGGGTGAAGTCATCCTGGACATGCACGTTGCCGGTGCATTACTAAAAAAAACTATTTTATGGACTTGGACATGGTTGAATAAAAAATGCTCAGTGCCCAAAGTGTAAAAAAGAAAATCAGACAATCGCTGTTCAGTTGCTTCTTACCATTTTATCATAGCGGGTTCAGGCTAAAATCAACATAAAACGTTGTAATTCAGAGATAGGACAACCAGAATGACCAGGTCAAACATAAATGTAAAAAGAATATCTCACCTAAAAATCACACAGAAAAAAAAAAAAGATCGGTGACCGAGTTTATGTGCCTATTTACGCCTGCTACTGTATATTTTGTGGGAGACGTGCACATAAAGTGGAGCACTGCCTCGGCCTTTGGGAATCTGTTTTAAGCCAGAGTGTCACATTAACTCTGTCAGCTCCCAACTGCACGGTGAGAAAATGGGACAACAGAAGCCAGTCAGAGCTCTGTGGTCACTCGGTTCAAACTAACCCACATGCGAACGGAAAGCTGCAGTATGGAAGCCATTTCAGGGTAAGTAAAAAAAAAAAAAAAAGAATTGTTTCTTTTAAGAAGTGGAAAAAAGACCTGAAACATTTTAAACAAAATTGCAAAGCTAAACATATAAAGTGAAATCAGAATTTCTTAACCTCATATATAGTTTTTCATTGGCTAGCATACTTTTAGGCATTGAAAAAAAAGCAGAATGCATCTTGTAAAATGTTGTAGCTTTTACTCTGTCCCAATATTCTACTCAGTATCATCTTTACTGCCTTCATCACGTCAACACAACAACCCTATGATTATTAAACCAACTGGTGTGAGTCATTTTTTAATTTTGAACCAGCACCGCCTCCATATTTCATGCACACCCACAATATTATTTGTCTATGCATGGATATCTGTGCATCACACTGACATAAAAAACAGTTGCAGAATGCCGTTCTGGTGACCTTGGTAAAGGCGGGTGATCCATTAGGAAAAGCTGGAAAGTGCTTTATCAGTAGTTGAGCTTTGGATGCAAAAAAAACGCATTGTCTGCCAGCAGAACGAGGACAGCAATTGATTTTTTAACAGAGTAAACAAAATCTGACAATTGAATTTTGGTACACAAAAATGCCCACTCACATCCCAAAATATCAATAAATGGAATGAAGCCAAACATGCGGAGAATGTAAAAAAAAAAGAAAGGAAGAAAAAAAACAAGAAAATAGGAAAAGAGAAATTAAGAAGCACACAAGTCTATATGTTTCTCCATATAAAATAAACTTTTAACAAAAGAAAACTGACAAAGGAGATGCATAGATAGCTTACTGACATTAACACCCGTTTGGATTTGATCAGTTTCGAAATCCTGATCAGGGAAAATTAGCAAAATCTTTCTTACTAATGCCTTTGTGCCATATTCTATATAGTCAGCAACACATTGTCAGCATATTGGATTGACCAGTCATCCATCATTGACACAAAGAGCTGCAAACTTCATGGGCACAGTTACAGATATAGCACAGGAACTTCCTCTACCTCTCTCAGTGTGTTTCTATTATTTTGTTTTCAAAACAGGACAAGTGAAAAATTTCACATTTCTGACACCATTATCAATAACTCATAGCTTTGGGGACGTTAAACACACCGTTACCAGGTGAAGCCTGGAAAACACAAAAAAGCTATACTTGAGTTTAACAACATGACTGAGCAGTTATTCACAACTGAAATGTCGTGTTTTGTGTGTTTCACTCAAAAGTTAATTCCAAGTATTTTAACTTCAATCAGATCTCATTAAACAGAATCAGTCCCTGTTTCTAGTTTCGATATTTCTAACCTGTTTAAACTTGGTCAAAATACCATATATGATAACACGTGGTACATTTTCTATTCCTGGCATTCTAAGCTCTTCTACTCTCTTACTTTCATCTAATTGAGGTCTGTGAGGGTTTAGGTTTTTTGGCCTCAAGGTAAAGACTGGGATTTAGGTAAATTAGTTGGAAAGATAAAACTTTATCACTGGTAGCGGTGATGTTCTTGCTTCAAATTGAACTGCATCCTTGTTTTGCAATGTTGAAGTGTTTTCATTAATGCAATCACTGATTAATTTTCACAAACCCATTACTGCTGCTTACCACTCAAAAAGCAATGTGAAAACTCGGGGGGAAAATAAGACTTGGCCGAAAATAGAGATATGGAAATGCAGCATGCTTATCCCTGGAGGGAGTCAATTGGGTTTAGGGGAGCAAATTTCATTTGATTTAACCTGGCAATTTTTATACTGCCACAGCAACTCCACACCTGAGTCAGAATGTATGTTGAATGCTCCGTGCATACAACGAAGGCTTTTCCGGTGTGTCTGTTTGCTTTGACAATTTCCCAGCAAAGGAGTGTGTGAATTATTTGGACTGAAAAGCTGTACTGATCAAATTGCGGCAGACAATGAGTGAAATGATGACTGAGATTTGGAGGCATCCACCCACTTGCACAGTCTGGCACTGCTGCTTAAGAACAAAGTAGGGCATAACTGTAATGTTTCGCATGACATAATCTAGCAAACAGGTAGGCAGAAGAGTTGGCACAGCTCAAACACAAACTGGCATATCTAAGAGATGATAACTGAATAAGGTATTTACATAAAAAAAAGTCTTTAACCCTTTAAAGCCTGATCCAAGAATAAAACCAAGCAGAAAATTACTTTTTTTTTGTTTGAATTCCTCATTTGGCCTTTTAACAAAAGATGTAATTTTTTTATTTTAATATTAATAATTTATTTCTACGCGATAAATCAAGATTATTTTTTGTGTACTCTTCTGCCCCCTGTTATCAGGTTTATGTGATTGTGTACAATAGGATTTTGAGCAAAGTTTTTACTATTAAATTATGCAAAAGGTGTCAGACGCAAAACATTTCAGAAACCGTATGAATCAAATATGATACATTTGGCATTCCAGGGTTAATTACCTAACCAAGTACAGTAAAGGGTTCCTCAGTGGACCAGCACAGCCTTGCTCAAGGGCACTTGAACGAATGAGCTGGGGATAGACAGTAGTAGTTTTACCCACAGCTGCATTCAACTGGCTTTCAGATGTATTTCCTCAACCTCTGTACATTTTCAACACATAACTGCTTCAGGGCTTCTTCATATGCACTCTCATGATGAACAGCCTCTACGATGACAGGCTTCATGGCGAAATGGCTGGGTTGACAATCCCAATCCGCCTTTTTTAAGCGATCATCGACAGGTCTCTTCGCGCGTCCGCTTCGATCATCTCAATGGCTTAACAGATGACTGCATCCGCCGCATCGCATCGTCTGAAAAGTTGAACTCCTCGACGCGGTGCACAACAGATTGGTTTTCTTCAGGTGCCAGCACTCGGCACAGAGAACTATTCAGTGAACCAGCACTGAGCTGAAAAAATGCAGCAGGGTGCTACAGCTGAAAATAATTCCTTTCTTTACTTCATTTCTTTTTTTAAGTGGGTGAAAGGGGGTTGGGCAGCCAGACCTGCTGATGCAACCTGAAGCTCTGACCGATATCCAGATGTGGAATTATTCATTCCAATTCATTCTGTATGCAGCTGATGGTTCGTTTAAGTCATAATACCCTGAATTATTCACATTTCCCTTCCGAGGAGTAATTTTCTCTCTGAATTATTGAATTCCACAATTCTTCCACAGTCTGCCAGATTGGCCGGTTAGTCACAGTTCATTTTTTTTTCCCTTTAATGCCTGTGGTATGACATTTATGTCCCTCAGAATTTCTGTTGAATCATTGAATGATTCATCTCAAAAGTAACAAAGAAATATTTCACTTAAGTGTTGTCTTGTCGCTTTTAGGGATCTGACTCAGTGTGGTTTGTCACTTCGTCCTAAACAGTCTGCATGAGAGCTTTTCACTGTCTCGTGGACTTTCCACCCATGTTAATGGCAAAACCAGAATGTGCATAAGTAAACCATATTTTAACCAGAGCTTCCTGGAAAAACACTCCCACACAGTGTGTACATTAAAACAATAGAGGAAAAATTAATGATATCTCTCTGGTGGGACGTATCTGTCCCTTACAGAAGAACAGATGTCCCTAAAATATGTAAGCAAAGTAAATTCCACTTTCCTCATATTTGTAAAGAGGTTTAATTGCAATCAGTGAGTAGAAACAGCATTTACAGACTGCAATTTTTGCCATTTGTATTCATGACAGCCTTTCCCTTTTTTTTTCCAAAATATCTAATTTAGTCTGAAAGCTGAACTTTAAATACAGTTAGCAAAACAAAAAAAGGAAATCTTAGTCACCAAGAGTTACTTTTGACAGAACCTTTCGCGTTTTTTCAGGATTAGAATAATATATGTTTTTCGTTCACTAGCATAATCGCGAAAGCAGAGAATTTTTCCTGTTTTTTGTTACATCCAACCAAATTTCATACGTCACAGTCCACGTAAGAAAGTGAAAAACACATTTTAATGGAAGAAACCTAATATCTTAAGGATTGATTCAACAGATGATCATGCATGACGAAAATTGTTACAGGACATATATGTTAAGCAGCTTAGTCAAATAGGCCTCCTAAAACTTTGTGTGTTTCAAATAACAAACACACACGACCATATAAAAACAGAAATCTGAAGCAAAGCGGATCGTTGCCAAGACTGAGTCACCCTCAGCAAAGGTCTCTGAGCCAAAATCTAATTCAATTTTCTTTTTCCTAATCATATTATCCAAATAGTGCTGTTTAGGACACACATAATTTGTTGAGACATCTCTCCTCTGGGTGGCTGTCTGTACTACACATTTCAAGTTCCGTGAACCCCACTGACACCTGAGGAGTGCCATGAATATGTTCAGTGGCTTTAGAAATAGGCAAAAACATTAGATTTTTTTCAATAAAATGTGAAAGAGCCGCTTTGACATTTCATGACACACGTTATGTACTGATGTTGTCACAGATAAAAGAAATAAACAGACAAACTTGTCTGAAAGAAAAATTGTTCGAGATACAGGTCAGGGGAATGTAGAGTGAGGTTGAGGCAGCTCTGAGCTATCGATTACTCGCTGCAATCTGTTCTTAAGCCAGTGCATTTGCTGGGTGGGTTTTCATCAGCTGCATATCGGTGAAGGGGGAAAAAAAGAGACGTGCCATTCCCCCCAAAAATAAGCAGGAAAAAAAAAAGGCACTGTGGTTAAGAAGCCCTGCAGGTTGTTTCGCAGAGCGCTCAGCTCCGAGCGGCTCGAGACTGCGCTCATGAATATGAATGATGCTTAACCCCTGAGACGAGAACTGTCATGTCAGACACAACTGCAGCATTGGCAAATTTCTCGAGACGGATCTCCCGGTGCCAACTAACAAGAGGGCAAGCAGCACAGGTGATTCATTCTGTTTGAGCTTTACCGCGTTAGTTCAACAATTCTCTTTCTCCCGGATTTCCTTCCTTATTGAGCAACTGGAAATGTGCTATGGATCCAAAGCCATGATACTAAATGCTGAATGCTCATTTTATCAACTAAATACGGTCAACTATAGTCATGAAAATGTACTACAGATTACTTTATGACACAAAGGAACATTTCTGAGCTATATGATTACATTAATGGCTAAAGTTGACAAATGATCATACAAAAACATGCACAGTCAACTTTTTCGAACAAAGTAAGATTCTATAAAATGGAAGGAGCTATTGAACTTGATAGTTAAAAAAGGTCCTATGGGAGCAGGTGCATGTACTGCACCTATAAAGCTGGAAACTTCTATTCTTATTCAGCTTGCCTGACAGAAACTATACCCTTAGAATGGTTTGAAGAACAGACCATAAAGTCTCTAACAATAGAAAAACCTTGTTAGTCACTGTGTACAGTATGATACAACTCCCACAATGTTGCGGCCCCGGAGCTGTAAAAAAGTATTTTCACCCTGCTGAAGCTTGATGCCAGAAAGTATAGGATGATATTCCGAGTTGCTCTGCTGCCTTGTGCAGTCGGTGTTTTTCTCCGTCAGGGGAATGAGGTACAAATGTAATACATTGCCAAATTACATAACAATCTCAGTGTGATGCTGGAACATGAGATGCTGTGAAGCTTTAAATACAGTATTTTTAGTGAAAAAGTGTACTTTTTCCATTTGTTATTTGTGATGTTTTGGAAACCATAGCAGTCTATTTGCTGCAGGATAATGTAGGATTAATGTTTTTAGGGACTGCCATTTACTTCAGGGGTTTAGTTTATTTTGTTCAATGGCTCCTTTGGCACTGTAGTTTCAATATAGCACCGAGACAATCTGCACCAAGACCTAATAATATAACACCTACACATATTGTCTACAGAGTTTAAAAGACGAGTACAGAAGTCAAATAAGTCTGCCATGTTAAAATGAGCGACATAATGGAAATCTGGAGATTTTTGGCATTAATAAACTGTTAAACAGCCAACCCACTAATGTCTAATTCAGCATGTTATTGAGATGTTTCCATGCAGACTGTGCCAGGACATGCGTCAACACGTGGCACATCACTTAAAGAAAAAAAAAAAAAAAAACTTAAACTTTATCTTCCCTGCAATTAAAACCTGACATGAGTTTCAATTCTCTTCAAGGCCACTGAAAAAACAGAAAGGAAATAGAATGTACACCAGTGAATTAAATGCTTTGAAAAACAAAGCTGGCAACGAAGCATAACCCCAATATGAGTGATTGCGTTTGCAGTGACATTTTGTGTTTTGCAGGGTTCTAATCCTGCCACATGTAGATGTGGCTCAATCCGTGTCTCCCTCTTTCTGCTAGCGGAAAAAAGCTTAGGATAATGTTTGTCTCGATAGGCAGGAGTCAGGTAGAATTTGCTGCGGGATAGAGGAGGGATATGATATGGAGAAGTGTTTGTGCGAGTGAGGGATAAGCAGGGTTGGATACGTGACAAGCAACGGGAACAATGGGTGGGGGAAAGTGATAGGGAGGTAGAAAATCCCGAACCTTGGAAAAGACAGATGCTTCACAGCCAGTAGTCCTCCACATCTATCACAAACACGGAAGACGGATGATGGTAAGGAGCTGTGTGAGGGGGCATGCGGTGGGCGGATGTATCTGAAATGCTCTAACCCTCTTGCTTTTATCCTTTCCTGTGGACCATTATTAAGCAAAGCATCTTCTTTTTAGACGATTGTGAAGGACGCCACCCCCACCCTAAAAGATTTGCTTTGGTGTCTACAGTGGTGAACAAAATTTGAAGCAAAACCATGATCAAAGCAATACGCCAAAATAATGGCAATTTAGGAAGATGACATCCTTTTAATTTGGATTAAAACTTTTAAAAAAATTAAACATTATAGGTCCAACCACAGAAAACTGACAGTATCTGATACAGCTGATTCAGTAAATCAGGTTTTTCTGACTTCTCCTACATGCAAGGTATGCTCTGGGTCTGTGCTCTGATACTCCAAATGCTCAAACATCAGTCAGTACTCGGAAAATCGAGGCATATGCAGTGGATAAGCAATGTTTTGATCATGTTTCAAGCACCAGCAACTACAAAAAAAGAAAAACAAAATTCATTATGAGCTAACAGACACAGATATGCAAAGATATATTTCCTTATGAAAAAACATGAAAATGCTTTGCAGCAAAAAGCCTTTAGTACATATGAGTAAGTGTGATGACCGATGAAAAAAGAGGAGCAGTTTCACTTGCTTGCAGCACTCATTTTTCTTTTATCTTTTACTTTTGATTCTAATCTGGTGTCTGAAGTCTCTTCCCTTAAAAGGAGCGGCCATCATCACCCTCTATTTCTGCTGGATGACCACTACCTCTACAATTCAATAGATAGCTCTCTCTGAGAAAACTGCCAGACAGCAAGTAAGGAGATGACAAATGGCTTTGGGCTTCACATCCTATCTCTTTGAATGAAAATCTCATTTGTATGTCGATGAGATGTCTTGCTGGAATCTTTCTTTTAACTGTATTTTGTGCGGCGAACGTGCACTTTCTCCACTCATGAATTGTCATCATAATTAGATTTCCATCAGCCTAATGTGCCTGCTTATGTTAGCCAACTGCAGGCACTCAGCAATGACAGAGTCCTTATTTTTCTGTCGATACTGTCAGGAGATGTTATTTTCAGGTGGTGATGTATGCTTCAGTGGCAAGACATGGCCCAGATCAACTGATTGGGGTTGTTCTTGACAAGGTGTAAAGTGTTTGTGCAAATAAAGGAGTCCCGCTAATAAAGATAAAGGAAACAGTGCGTCAATGTACTAGCAACAGACGATGAGTTATTCATTGTCATTATGCCGCTTTGCATTAGGCTATGTATGTTTATGATAAATGGCATGATGTCAAACAGGAACAGTCAGTCTTTGACTGAATGATGAATGGCATGAGCCGTCTCCTGTGCCGTGTCTCTGATTATGTGCTGAATCGATTCATTCGGGCTGTCATGTGGATTGGGTATGTTTTTATCTCATAATTTATTAACAGTGCCAAACCCCACTGTCAGTTACACTCAGTTCAATTTCACGAGTCAATTCAAAGTCCATCGCTTGGATTCGAATTTGAATTTGAAGCATAGTCAGAACTTTATACTTGCTTACCTTAACCACATTTGAGTCCCAGTAGAGACAGAACTGTTTAAGTTCTGCCATTACTGTTTCAGTCAAAGATGTTTTTGCTTTTCTACTGAGGTATAAGACAGATTAGGTCATTTGAGTCTTTGAGATGTGTCACACTTTTTTTAACCTGAAAATATTCTTTAACTTATTTTATCAAACGCTACAGCTCCATTGACTAAACGCAAGCGAAACCCAGCAACTGCACATCTGTGATATAAATGTCTTTTTTTCCCCCTTATCCTTTTCTGCATCATAGCAAACAGATTGGTGCTCTGGCTGCTGTAATTAGGCCAAACACATTTGGTACATTTGGCCAAACATGACACGGGAAAACAGGAAGAGTGAAAACAAGGACAGAGTAAGAAAATTGAAAAAAAAAAAAAAGGGCAGAGATACACAGAAACTATACAGAAAAAAATAAAAAAAAAGACGACAACAAGCTCCTACAAAAAATTGTCCTAAGGCCTGCATGGGAAAAAACAGGGGAAGACAATCAAAAACCTGCATAGAGACTAAAATATCGGGGGGGAAAGAGAGAAAACGAAGACAGCAACAACACCGACAGCATAAATATGGAACAGAATCAATGACTGAACATCGAGTCTTTTTGATGTTATGATGAAAACTGCCCAGAGATGGACCAGAGATGGTCAAGTGTGTATCCCGCCTCTGGCCCATTGCAATTAGTTCAAATAGTAAGTAGTCAATTTCGCCATTTTGGATCTGACTCCAAAAATATTGTGTCTCTTGGCCTGAATGACAATGTTGTTCACAAAGAAAATGTAACAAATCACTATAATATTACAACAAAATGTGCTGATGCCTGAAGAAGGAGACGGAATAGGTTGTAGGCTTACATGCTGTCAGACTCTAAAAAGGGTCTTGTCTAAAAATAGCCTGGTGTAACAATTAGTGAGTGATTTACGAGCTGTTGAAGGTGTGATATAAAGACACTGTGTAAGCTGTTTTGACGTCCTTATGGGCTCTTTATGATGGGTGATAGCACCAGCAAATAGCTGCACTGCAGCAGGGCGCAACATCTGTTCACACCCTGCTACACATTTGCAAGGAAGGGGCTTTATGACTCCGGGATGCCCGACATGTTTTGACATGAGGTTTCCATGCTTGATGAATCGCCCATTTGTCGAAGAGGGTTTTCCGAAGAAGCTAACAAACAGCAGGAAGGAATCCCGTCTAAACTGGAAGTGTCTCGGTTCCATCTGCAGTGGCAACAGTCCAGTCTCCGCAGCAGCAGAGCTCGACTCGTCGCTTACTCACGGCTGAGGTTTTGTGTTACATTTGTTTGTTTTTATCGCGGATGTCATCAGGCTCCTTCCGCTCTAAAGTTTAGCTCTGGACTTCAAAGTTTATCCAATGTGCCACAAAGTGACCCCAGAAATTCCAATGCATTATTACAGGCATTTATTAAAAATGAGAATTAACTGAGCCAAAATTGTAAATATTTACATACATAGGTGACAAAAAATGTATAGTGCTGCTTCTCTTATTTTGTTGTTGTTTTAACTGATTACTTTTGCCAATGGTTAGAGAAAACTACTATTTGTTTAGGGTTTCTCAGAGAATATAATGTCTTTTTTGAGAAAAACTGAACGATAACTTTGACTACCTCACTATAATTAAATGGCCAACAAGGAAAACATTGACAGCCTTTTTTGTATCGAGGCAAAATAGCAGGAAAGGAACTCAGTTGAAGCTAATTTGAAGCCTCCAACATTCCAGGATGGCTGTCTGCAACAGGTCAGCAATTTCCCTTGATGTGATTTGCATGCATGTGCACTGGACCACATTTTTTCAGGGCTAATTTGAGTTTCTCATGGAAAAGCACATTTCTCTTTCCTTATTACTCATAACCAAGATTAGTCTGTTTGAAATTTAAGAGGGCTCAGAGTTGCAGAAGTAGGCAAAATACCCTCACTGGACAATTCAAAGAGGAGTGCCTAAGATTTTATTACAAACAATGAGAAAATCGAGACGGAGAAAAACGTTGATCTATGAATATACACTGCAAATAGTGTTCACTTTCACATCTTCATAGTAATGCAGCTTTTCCGGTAGATTGTGTTCTTACTTTTCATTAGAAAGCAGCTTTTAAAGTATTTAATCAACCTCCCCCACGGGCTGAATACATTAGATGTCAAAACATTGTATATTTATCATAAGGACCAGAAAAAGTATGGCAAAAAAAAAGGTCTCACCTATTGTGGATTACAATATTCATGGTTATGAAAATTCCTACTGACAACATGGCCATCTATGAGAATTTGCCTGACTGTAGGGAGGGCGATGGGATGTGTGCTTTTACTCCGCATTCTTTATTCTAACACAAGCATCGCCTGGGTGAATTTACAGCAATCTGTGCTCCTTAGCCATGCTGGACCTATCCCCTCCATTAAAATCGGACAAAAAGGGAAAAAAATACAACTTCCTTTCAGGAGGAGAACGTGTTGCCCTTGGATGCTGTCAAACTACTGTCAAGTATAGGGTCATCTTGGGCTAATTCACTCGGTTATACTTCTGAAAGGACTTGCCGGCTAAATGCTAACACAAGAAATATCCCATGGATCACAGGGAGATCAAGATCAAGTATAAGCCAAAGACCCAAGGGCAGAGAGAACATCAACACTTTGTGAAAATAAGCCCATTAACAGACAGAATAATAATCTTCAATCACTGTACTTCTAGTGTGGCCTAAGGCCTGCATAATGATTGATTATCAGACACTAGAGACCCAAACCCAGGGGAGAACCTCTAATATATGTTGTGTTGAATAGCTCCATTCATTAAAAATCCTCACTCCATTTAATAGATAACAAATCACATTTTCTAACTATCTCTTGAAAGGGTAGCAAACCATCGTTTGGAGATACAAATGGAGTTTATTTCAGTTCTGTGGTCCTCTTCTTTCAAATTTAAACTCAAACCCTTTTAATGCCACTCATTCTTTGAGAGATTATCCAAGGACAGATGAAGAAAAAATTCAAGGTTTTGTTGACATACAGCAATTGTTTAAAAACAGTATTTCTTGGCAACAAGTCAAAAGTTTGGAACAACCTTCCAAGTCATTTTTATGGATACAGTTGCTAACTAGTTGCAATTACCAGACTCATTTGTCAGATAAAACAGGATAGTGTCTTTCATTTAGCAGCTCCCAAAATTGATAAACTATTCCTATGCCTTCTGCATAAATAAATAAACATATATATAAAGTTGCGTACATACGTATGCATATATAAAACTCAACTGTGCAAAAACCTGAAACCACGCAATCTTTTAAGTTTCATTCTTCCAAATAGCCACTTAGATATGCAGTTAACATGCTGTGTATGTTTAATTTGTTACTTTTGTATGCAGCAATGCCAAAAGACTGGTTGATTGCAGCAAAATTCTGATATATACTGTAGGTATCCAGCAGCAAAGGGGAATTCAACCATTCAACTATACCAATAAGAAGTGTAGCAGAATGCTTTAGAAGGCCTCTGCCAGTTAAAGTCCATGTGGATAGTGTTGGATTGAGTAAAGTAGGATGATCCAACTGAAGATTGAGTCCAGGCAAACCTATATTTAACCCTATAAGGCCACATGTATCATGTTTGATACATACGGTTTCTGAAGTCTTTTGGATCTGAGACTTTTTGCATCATTCAACGGTAAAAGCTTTGCTCAAACCCTGTTGTACACATTCAGATATACCTGATAACAGCCAGTAGAAGATTACACCAAAAATATATTTTTGACTTATTGCACGCTAATTTGATCAAAATAATTCTTGTTTTTTCTTCTTCATATGCTGTTGAGGGGCCAAATAAAGTCAAATCCAATATTCTTCCTATTTTTCTTGGATTGGGCTTTAAAGGGTGAAGAAAGTATGTTTGAAAATCTCTCTTTAACAAAAGAAAAAAAAGTGAATTGTTTACATCCTTCACATTATTCTGGAATACCTGCAATTTTGCTATATGCTCATAACAAAAAACAAATTCAGTGTACCCTGTTTCATCTGTTTCTATTGATAAAGTACTGCCTATCATCCTTTGCATGGATTACTCTGCCAAGTTTACATCCGTCTTACTACTTACCGCTAAAAAAAAATAGCTAGGGGTGAAATGCACAACAAAAGCGAACAACATATAAATAACAGTTTATGGAAGAGGGCTACTATCAAGGACAAAGGCTTAAGGTGACAAACTCCATCAATGACTGGGTAATATATTACTCAAAAGATGCTGTCAAGGCGATGTGTTTGAAGGTTTGGGGTAAGTAGTCCGCGATGCAAGGAACAAAGAAGTTATTTACGACAGAGATCAGAGACCGGATTGCAAATGTAAGCTTTTTTAAGGGGGCAAGAAAACAGTGAACACGATAGATCACACGAAAGTCTGAATTAATTTAAATAATAGTAGCAACTTTCTCCACCTTAAAGCTCACTGAGTTAAGTTACCAAAAACTTTCCTCACGTCCTGATGGTGTGTAAATATTAATATGACCTTTCATAGATAGTGTTGTGATGCTTAGTTTTAAAAGACAGGGTCATCCTAAGCATAAGTCTGGGAAACAAAAGTTTTTAGTCTAGTATGAAAAATAGAGATCTTTTAAGAAGTTGCACGTTCATTAGCATGTAGCTTATCATTTCCTGACTGTGTACTGGCTTTATAAACATGTAAATACGGCCTAATTAGAGAGTGTCTCGCACTGAAGCTTGAGCCAGCCTGCTCGTCTCGTCAGAGTAAAGTAAATACGCTCTAAATAGAAATCTGAATGAAGAGCCTGGGTGAGATGATGAAAGGAGAGACAAAGATGGCAAAAAGTTTTATAACCAGCTCCCCGGACTTCCACCTCATTTGCCACCATTAGGTTTTTGCAAATTTGTACATAAGAAGAATAGCACATAATTAAGCTTCAGATAGACTACAGAGTGTTTTTGCTCAAAAGAGGACCATATTATGATGGTTATTATGCATACAATTTTACCAAATAGATGTGATCAAGAACCTGTGACTGTCAACATGATAATACAACTTAACTAACTTTGTGGGGTAGCAGTACAATTGTCTTTAAGGGAAAGAGAAAAATAGAGAAGTTATAAAGAAACAATTGATAATTGGTTAGGTCACTGCAGTCCCAGATGAAAATATGTTCAAATCCAAATGAACAGCTGTAATATGATTGCCTTTTGCCCACATACTTCTTTTAACTTCTTTAAATTAGACTTATTTCACTGGAACTGGAGTGTGTCCTTATTACAAAAGCTAGTTCAGAAGTGCGAACGCTTGCTCGAGTTATCCAAAAAAGTACTGTCAATGCTGATTCACAAGGTTCTTCATGGAGGATTGGATTATGCAGATGTGTATAGCAGAAAGATGAGAGCACTGCTTTTGGCTGAAAGATTTGACTACTTGCGGTAACCAGACAAAGTCCCCAGATTTCATTTTCCCTCTACGACTGGAAAAGTCAACACAGAATAAGTCAGACCAGAGGAAATTTTAAGTAAGGATGAGGTGTTCCTTGTGGAATTTCGTGTCTGCGACTATTTCCGATTGAAGTTCATCGGCTCATATGGCTTGGAAGGCTGACATCTTTCTTCTTTATTTCAAATACTGCTTGCCAAGAAAGTACCATATGTGTGTAAAAGCGAATCTAAAAAGCCGTTGTAAATCAAAAACGTACACTGGCTTCTGTGCCAGTGTGAAGTTTCCTTACAGAGAGGCTCTAGTAACAGCATATAGACATGGATAAGAAAAACAAATGCCAGTCTTTCTCTGTGTGTTCTCTAAATTTCCGAAGATCTCAGATCAAACTGAGTCTGACAATATCACAAGTTTTAGCTTTTTAGAGGCTCATATGATTTATTTTTTCAGATAAAACACAGCGACAAAGTTCTTTTGACATGGAACAATAATAACTTCCCGAAAGAAGCAACTGAATATTACTTGTAAGGTAATGTACAACTAAACTATTGACCTAGAAATATGCCTGGAAATCCCAACTAAAGTACATTATTGTTGTGTAAAACACTTTCAAAATCTTGAGGTGGACTGGACGTTATGTTTTTCAACTGAATATGACGAGAAAGATTTGCTAAAAATGCCAAAGATTTTGCCAAACAAATAAGCGCTTACCTTTTATCAATCCCGACCAGACAAAGAAGGAACGGATTGAAAAAAAAAACACAATACAAATAATGTGTAATGTTGTATAAAGGGATTTGTTGAGGAACATTACTCTTTTATTTAAACTCAGTGTGGTATTCTCCTGGAAATCTTTAGAAAGCATGGGTCCAACTCTGCCTATAATGCATTTAATTATAGTACAGATTTGTTTTAGTAATAACTTGTGACAAAGCATATTGTTCAGGAAAAGTTGGACCTTTCTTTATGTTCTCTTTTTCTTTTGGGATCCTTTGATATGTGAATCCCCCATTGTGGGAGTCTGCCATTACTGGACTAGGCTGTTGATGTCTGAGTTCTTCTGGTCTTTTCTCCCTGCTATGTGATGCCACAAGCGTGCAAAGCAGTCAAATGCAGCTGTTGGCTTCCATCGGGAATGGACTTGGAAGAGCAATAATAGAAGGAAAACCGGTAATGTGAGACTCGCTAATGTCATTCCCCATCGACCCAGAAATTCCATCTAATTTTACAGATTTCCTTCCTGAACATGACTCCCTCTTCATTTGATCAAGTGGATAGAACTGTTATTTCATCATTTTTTTCATGGTTTTGGAGAAAAGCTTGACATGGTACATATACAACTGCGTATCATAGTCATCTTTAATTTAATGGTTCAAGTTTAAGTATAACAGTGTTAGTAATTTGGTCCATTCTAGATTTTGATTCCTGTCATAACTCAAAGGTGGTCTTTGGTGATTAAGTGGTTTTGGTCAATCTCTGTTTCTCTTTTAGTCTGATTTCTTCGCCATATCCTGTAACATGTTAGAACAAAAATATCCACAAGGAAAGTTCATGGTGTTCCACACATTAACACTCTTACTTTCAAACGGAAAAAAAAAAAAAACATGATCAAAGCTCTCACAATTGAACTTAATATGAACCTCATAACTTTAAGAACTGACCTGCAAGTCAACACAGTAATCCTTACCGGCAGTTTCCTGCACATACAGTTGCTCATAAGTGGGACAGTAAATTAGAAACTTGGTGGGTAGATTTTAAAACGGAAAAACCAAAGCGAATCTGTGAACCAAGACAAACAGTGACCATGTAAGATGAGACAGTGGAATCTTGAAGGGAAACAGATAAGGCAAATACACACACCTCAGATGGATTGTGTGTGTTCTTAGCAGTAGGAAACAAAGAAGAACCAACCCACTTGTTCAAAGTAAATGAGCCTGGGAAATGAACACAAACACAACATATACATATACATATACACAAACTAGGTATATTTCCACATCCATTTCCTATCTTTACATTGAAGATCGATACTCTTATTGTAGAGAATCCCAAGAGAGCCTTTTATACAGATTCTATGAACTGCTTCGAACAAATGAGATCTCTTATTTAGGTGGACATTTAAGCAACAGAAATCTGCAGTAAAAACAATTCTTGAAAAACTGTGTTTAAACAGATGGTTCTATTAACCTGGTAAAGTCATCCAGTGGCTATGGCACTGGGGCCTGAATACTCTGCAATTATAGACTTTGATTTGTTCATCTTATTCATATAATTATATATATATATATATATATATATATATATATATATATATATATGAAAATGTTGTGCACAGCTGACAGAAATATCCCCAAAAGATAATTACATGTCTCTTGCACACCATAAAATGACTAGTTTACACGAACAAAAGAAAATAAGCTAATGAAACTGAATTCCTATGTCTTCATCCGTCTCCTGTATCTACTGTTTGTCCAGGAAAGACGACAAGGTGAGAATATGAGAGTGACGCACAACACCACGATAAGGATACAGTCTTTCTTTGCAACCACCTGACTGCTACAAAGCTTGATCAAATCTATGAGTGCAGATAGCCATTGACAAACTTTTATTTAAATTATTTGCGAGGTGGGGGTACTCAAAGCATGCAAGGTTGAATTTAGTCTGCGAGCTCACATTTCATGTTTTTTTTTTCTCCCCCAGGATTGCTTAGCAAGCTAAAATTGTCGATTACCCGCCCCCCAACCAATAAATGCCAACATCCATGTGTATCTTCCCCACAATTCTTCACTACCACCCTGTAGCAGCATCCAGGGAGTGAGAAATTAAGTGCCACTTCTATAAATAGAGTCTCACCTCTCACATATCAAAAGCACTAATTAAACTATCCTTTCAAAATCTCATTATCATCTCCTATGTCAGAGCAATGAATTGTCACCCAGTCTAGATTGTGTATCTGTGTACCTTAAATGATCAAACCGAAGTTTCTGTCCTCTGGAATAAGGCCTTCGTGTAGAGTTGAGGTCATTTGTAGAAGATAGCGAGAGAGTTTTTTTTTTTTTTTCGCAAAGACATTTGCATGAACTTTAATGAGTTTGACGACATGGAAGAATTCTGGAAAATCTTAAGACATCCCTGATGTCTCTGCCCCAAAGACAGAGACATCAGGGATTCCTGATAGTTGCTTTCAAGCTGATTTCTAATAGTTTTAATGGTTCTTAAAAGTACTCTCTTTGCTTAAATCTTTACATTTGTGATCAGATGGGATCACCTTGATGTTAAAGTGTTGCACTTAAAATGCAAACCATATTCTAACTTTTTTATAAAAAAAAGATTAATAATTCTCATCTGAATTGATTCCATATCTTCTGTTGATGGATTTCAGCAAATAAATATGATTACAAAACGTTAGGCATTAGCCTTCACATAGGGAAAGAACAGCAGAAGAACAATGAGGAAGTGTTGCCATAATAATGACTCTGATCCTGAAAATTAAGAATTGACCTAATGACTTTAAAGCATGCATCATGAATGTTATTAGCAAGACTGAGAAAAATATAAATCAATTGTTGAATGTCATAAATGCACAGCCGTGGTTGAAGGAGCAGTTTTAAGGATAGATGGATAAGCGTATGAGATATTGTGTAATTACAACACCATCTACAACAAATCTAATCTGATTAGTGAATGAAATTGCCCTCCTAAAATATAATTATTAATAGCCAGAAAAACAAGCCGTGATTAATTGACATGTGTTAGATAAATATTGGTAGTTACCAATGCATCTGTATATTTCTGACACTCACAGCAGCTTAAAGAAATACCAAATTTATTCATCAATTTATTTTTCCATGCCCTTATTCCTGTTGGTGTCTTTCCCAGCTATGAAACAACATTAAAAAGCAAGACTTTTATGCAGAAATGTATTCCCTAGATATAGATAAACTTTTCGGTGTCATATATTGCAGCTTGCTGAGCATGGGAAATTTAGTTTAGATTAAAACGACAAATCCAGACTGGCTACGATTATGCAGTTGAGCACCAAGTTTTACAAATCAAAGCGCCTTTCATACATCTATACAGGGTAATCATCTGATTAAACTGATCACTTGATATGGCTTTGTGTTTGTTTAGCATATTTCTTTGAGCGCATTTTCCCTGTTATAACTAATTATTTGAGCTTTTGAAATGTTATTTCATGGTGTTACAGGATATCAGTGAAATATGGTCAGGATAAAGTTGTATAGCATGACAAGCACATTATTCATTCAAGACCTCGCAGTGAAAGGAAATAACTGTTTATCCATTTGCTTTTGAAAAAAGCCACTGAACAGAATCTTTAGATGTATTATTATACATCAAAATGCCGGTTCAAGCACAATAAGCCACAGCGAACAGACACAGAGCCTCAGTACTATATACAGTATTTTCCTTCAAACTTATAAGTGCTTTGAACTTTCTAAGGGTGACCTGCCTAGAGATTTACTTAGCAAAACCAAATATACCCACTGGGCTCAATAATTCAGGATATTCCAAAAAATATATATAAAAAAAACATATGGCAGACCTCCGGCTTGTCTGGCTATGCTTTCTTATCTTTTCTATAGCTTTTTCACATTCTTTTTGGGCAAACGATTTTAATATTGCATGATGTTGAGGCTACACTGACAGACCATACATTTGTCAGCATTTTAGAAATGGAAAAAAAATACTTTTTTGTGTAGAACCTTTATTGGATGAAAATGTGTAAATAGGGTGTGACAAGTATGAGAGATTTACCTTATTATGCCTTATGTATCATATTTGATACATACTGTTTCTGAAATGTTTTGTATCTGAGACATTTTGCAATATTTATTGGTAAAAGCTTTGCCCAAAACCATGTTGTACACAATCAGATAAAATATACCTGACAACACCTGGCAGAAGACTGCTCGACAACAAACAATAAAGACTTCAAACTAAAAATAAAAGCTCAGTATTTCCTCGGATCAGGCTTTAAAGGGTTAAAGCTTTGGTGTGCAAATCTTTAGCACTGAGACCTTCAAGCACTTAGAGTTTGAGCTTTATAGCTGACCACCTGGGAAAGCAGTATTCCTACAAATCCTGAACACAACATGCTGGTGATTTTTGTTTGAGGCACAGTCCACGGTGATAACAGACTCCAGCCAAATCCTGCAATTATGAACAACACTTCTGACCTTTATGGCCTGCTTTAAGCCTTGTAAACATGTTGATTGGCACAGACGGCTCGTGAGAGGAGCTGACATTAAAGGGGCTATCGTCTATCACGCATGGCAATAATCTCAGAAATTAATGTGTAGTCACCCTCGCTGCATTAACCAGAATTAAGTGTTTACATAGTTCATGGCTTTTGTGGAAAATGAGCAAACTCACAACCCCAGCTGGAACATGGCCAACCTGGTCGGTTAAAGCAGTGTTTTTCAACCACTGTGCCTCGGTAGAAAATCCTCCTATTTCACCTAATTGGTTTAAAAAAAAAATTTTGATAAGGAATTAATTTTCTGCAAATAATATTCCATTTTTGAGTGCCTGTGCTGTTCTAGTGACTGGTGGCGTAATCATGTAATAATTCCTCATGACTAGATTTTGTATATAATTTTGTATATTGAAGTGGACATGTTTATTGCAATTTGAAAGAAGAAATATAAAATATGATAAAAATACATGTTTGTGTTTATTTGATTCCTATTCAAGACACTTAAGATAAGATAAGAATAAAATAAGAATAACTATAGTGTTACTATAGGCGGATACAGATTTGTTTAACATTTTTGGTTGGTGGTGTGCCTCGAGATTTTTTCAATGAAAAACTGTACCTTGGCTCAAAAAAGGTTGAAAAACACTGGGTTAAAGAATGCAGAGTAAAAAAGAATTTTACAAAAGTGATGGGTGAACATATGGAATTAGATACTGTGGTCTGAAAGTTATTGAATTTGCAGATCAGACGATTAACGAATAGGATTTGAATCTATTGTCCTCCAGTATCTGGCAGCTGTTGAAAGCTGTGCAACAGCTGAGGTTTGATTTATAAATGTATGAGTAACAGCAAATCCAGCAACTGTTTTGATTTACCGTAAACTAATGTGTATCAAAGCTGTAAGTTTGTCATTTGGTATCATGTTATGAATATTAAACTACAAAACGAGTTGCAGATTCATTTTTACAGACGCAGCACAGCAGAAGGAGCAGGACGTATGCCTCATGTACAGAGGTGATAACATCCATAACAAAGACCGCCTGCGTGTTGAGGGTCTGAGGTACATCTGGCCAGTCCCTGGTGGGCAGGATTATAATGCTGATGTCCAACTGGCTGGCACTGTCACTGAGAAAAGCTGATAAACAACATTTGAAATAACCAACTCCAAGTTGTTTGTCGATAAAACTGCCTGAAAGTCTGGCTGTCTGACTATATCATATATGACTTAGTGTATATTGTGGTCAGAGATGTTCAGTAACGAAGTAGAAGTATCTGTACTTTATTGGAGTAGATATTATTGGAGTACTTTATTGGAGTAGATATTTTGTCCACTACTTTTACTTTTACTCCTCTACATATTTTTGATTATTTCAATACTTTTACTCCGATCGATTTTTCACGGGCTGAATCGTTACTCGTTACTGATACGTAAACGTAATGATAGATAGCTATGTCACGGTTTGTGAAGCTGGCTCCTCATTGGGCGATTTGAACGATCAAGCATAGCCTATTAAAAAAAGCCTCCCGAAAGATTGTTAATTATAGCCTTCAAAAATTCCCCATCTAATCTGAAGAAGCATATCAAGGTAAATTAAAAAATACAATTACATATAAGCTAGTAAATAAGCGCAAGTTCAGTTCTCCATGTTCACTCAGGACGTAGCAGCTAACGTTAGCTAAAGCTAACCTGGCTGGCTAGCTGGATGATAACGTTAGCTAAAGCTAACCTAGCTGGATAGCTGTATGCTAACGTTAGCTAAAGCTAACCTAGCTGGCTAGCTGTATGCTATATGCTAGCATAAAGGCTCAGCTCAGGATTCTGACTCTGGAATAATAAATAATAGTAGATGAAGTGCTGTTGATGCTAATGCAGATGTAGTTTTCGGCTTTTTGTAAACACCTGTATGGCCTTTCACACGTTTGAAATAATAGAAACAATATCTATTACACTTTTGACTGCCTTTTTTTAATATACACAGTACTTGTACTTTTCTTATACTTGCACTTTCGATACTTGAGTAGCAATTTTTGAAATACTTCTACTTGCACTACTTAAGTACAAAAAAAATTTAGTACTTCCGTACTTCCACTTAAGTATGGAGTTGAAAGAATACTTCTACTTTTACTCAAGTAGATTTTTTCACATTGTACTTGTACTTCTACTCCACTCCTCTACTCCAGTACTTTAAACATCTCTGATTGTGGTCATATAACAGTTTGATACATGTTGACTATCTCCAAGTAAATTTGAAGTACCAATGTCTAGTGAGATATCCAATAAAAATAATTAACCCGGTAGGGACAAAAATGCCAGAATCTGTTATTTAGTGTTCCCATGAAGCTCTTGGTAGCTGACAAAATGGTGGGTCCTCTTTTTCCCTGATACGAGAGGTATCAGGTGTCTTTTCCTCCCTCCCACCCTACAGTGATTCACATCACTAATCAGATTGTTTACACTTTGAAGGAAATTGTTCCCCCCTGCAACTACTGGATAATCTGGGTTTTGTTGTCTTTTTTTTTGCCCTAAGAACAGTTAGTTTGGCATCATACAGAGTTATTGATTTGCTTGAGTAGATGATTGTCTGGATCATCAGTTATCAAGAAAATATAATTAGACTGCGTGATCAAATATTGCTGTGTGATAAAACAAAAGCAGCAGATATCCCTGTGAACATTTTGCAAAAACAAAATTAATTTCTAATGGGTTCTACAAATACTGGACATATTTAAACATCCCATTGAAATCAACACACAATTGACCTGCTACAGTCACGATCACATCCTGTGAATACTGTACCTATATAGAATGTAAATGCAGATGTAAAGGCCTGTAGAAAGTAATCAAACATACTTCTATGGAGAAAAGAAATGTTTGAAAACCAGCACACATATAACAACACGCACTTGACAAGTACAAATGTCACAGCCTTTTACTGTGTATTAGCTATAATAAATATGTTCACCATTCAATTTTTGGCAGTGCTCTGATAATGTTCACTCATATGTGCTCAGCCAAAAAGTCTACAGTAATAAAATTTATGTTTTAATAACACAATAAGTCAGATTGTTGCGGGGAAATAAGTTAAGTGCAGAAACGTTCACATTTTCCATCAAACTCCACATAAGAGATCAAGCTCAGTGCCTGATCCGTGTAGGATCTAATATGTACTCTTTAAAATCATGTTTCCTTCTGTAGAATCTTTTGTGTTTTCAGTACTTTGAAGGAGAAACAACGTCTCTTTCACAGAAAATGATCGTGTTTATACCAACCCGCACATAACAGAACTAACTTATTTTGTCACTACCATGGAAACCTATTCATGTTCTTTACTGATACTTGGCAGCACGGGGTTTTCATCAAAACAAGCGCTCCAATGATCACACAGTGTTTCTTCCTGAGCCCTCTTTTGTATTAGGATGCAAGGTGTTTTCTGAATTGAAATACATAGGTGCTTTTACTTGTGCCAGTCAGCTATTAGCATATCTAAATAAACTTGGTTTCTCCATCTGTCTGTAATAATTTCAGTACCGTCTCTCTGTGAAGTACTAAAAGGCTGCCCACAGAGTTAATAGATAAATATTGCCTCAGGCCTAGTTTTCAGTGAGTTAGTCCCCATGGGAGAATTAAACCAAATATCTTGTCATTAACTAAATGGTAGTGGCCACTGCCTGTTGTTCTGGAGCTTTACCGTCTGTGACAGTGCAACCATCCAATCGCTGCGCTGTGGCTAATGGAAAAATATTGATCCTTGATGTTCCATATTCAGAGGAGGAAAGTCACAAGCGAGTTAGAGATAGAACATAGTCAATATTGCCTGCGTTTTCGGCCCTGACTGTTTGCTCTGACAGATGGAGATATCGATGTGATGTGCAGTATTACCTCATGTGAGAAATAGATAGAACATTAACCCAATAATATATTGGTTTTTTTTTTAGGGGGGGCTGCATTACGATTGAATCTGTATGCATTTCCTCTATTTCTGATCTTGATTACATTTGAATTAAGTCTATGAAGAGTTCATTTCCTGATGAAGACTTGGGCTCGATGTAATGGGTTTGGGGAAAAAACAATAAACAGTAAAATAGTTCATGCTGGGACAGCAACACTGTCTGTGGTTCCAGTTTTATTGATATTAGTGAACATCCTGTGTATTCATTGGGTCTAAATGTGTCACATATTAACTACATGTTCCAACATTAAGTGATGTAAAAGTCATGGTTGTTAAGATTTCGAAATCAAATTGAAAAAACTTTCCATGTGCTTCTTAAATTTTATATGTACATATACAATTTTGAAGTTCAAAAATATATTATATTTTATTTGAGATGAGGAAACAGGGGAGAAGACCTGAGCATTTGCATTTTTTGACACTGAATAAATCTCCCAAAATAGTATCTTTCGCTCTATGTTGTGGCACACTCATTTTCGCCGACACTTTGTCAAGGCAGTGTAACCTTTTCAGAGAGCAAGTCAGCCATAGAAAGGAGAAGACAGCCGATCAATGAAGAAACTCATCCTTCAGAAAATGAAGTGCTGACAAGCAATATGTGAACACAGCTGCAATTGAATGGTATATATGCCGATCAGCCATGACATTAGTGTCCAGTCCACTGAAGATGGCCACGGATCTTTTGGGTTCTGCGGGCTGTGGGATCTGATCCTCATGAATGGCAATTCGTGGTGCCAAAAGCCCAGATCAAAATGGCGTGGTTTAAAATGAGAAATTGTAACATATAAAGTCAATATGCCAGGACTCGTAATGATATAAAAAGGTTTGTCAGATTGTTTGAATGGCATAAAGGGTGGAGATGAGTAAGGATATGGTAATCCAATTCAGGATAAGAATAGAAATAACTTAACTTGAGAAAAAGGGGAAATGATTGTGTTGAGTTTGACAGTGAAATCAATCAGAATTTCTATCGCTAAAAAAATTGACATGCTCGTGGAACAGATGCCAATCCATGCTGTCTCTATACCCAGATATTCCGAGTATGGATATAGGGGGCTGGAGCAATTCCAGCTGTCAATGGGCAAGAGGTGTGATCCACCATAAACAGGTTGCCAGTCCTTAAAAATGGCCTCACACAGACGAATGAAACAGACTATATTAACATTTTGATTTATCAGTAAACCTAACGTGCACATTTTTGGTCTACCTGGAGAGAATCCACGTTCAGACAGGATAAACATACAAAGTCCACACAGAAAGTCTGGGAAACGTGTAGTCCATTGTTGATCGGGAAACACAAAGGCTGCAGGCACTGTGAACCAGGTGTGGGGCTGATTGTTAAGAACTTGCAGGTATTTTCTCACACTGGACAGATACTTCAATTCAATGTCTTTTCATATTAAAAGCTGACTCATCTTTTAACCACAGGTGCACATAATGTTACAGATAGATTTGATTAATACTGTCTGAATCTTAGAATGTAAAATTCCCATAAATAATTGGAACCAGAGGTTGCATCTGCGGCTTCTCTCCTTTGAGCTTCACTTTGCTATTTTAGATCAGGACTGTATCCGTTTAACTGTGGAGCACTGCATTTGTTATGATCAATGCATCATGGCCAACACAATGACCAGTGCATTTAAAGGAAAATATAGGAGGCAGCTACAAGGACATGCTGTTGGTGGATCTTTTATAATCTAAACAATGTCACACTTACATCATTTATTTGTCAAATATCAAGTGTTCAGTTCGGCATTCTTTTTTGTTCACATATTGGATGTACTGTACACTTACAATCATAATAAAATAAGAATACAAAAAGACTATTGTTGGTGTTCAATGCCATTCTGTACATATATTTTTTTTTATTTCATACTGTATACATTACAGAAAGACTCCTGAATAATACTTTGACTTACCAAGTAACGACACAGCTTTTTATCATCTAACACTTGTTCCAAGTCCACAAAAATAGTTCTTGTTTCATGGTAAATGCACTTCGGCGAGATAATTCTAGCTTATCTTACAAGACATTTGACTTATCGCTATCTCGCCTTTGTTTGATGAATCGCCCATACAATTGCTGCATTCAGCAAAGGGTTCCTCGCTAAATAGACTCTATCTGCGGATCATGGGTGACTGACCCATTCTTAATCCACAAAGTAGACATGTAATACTCCATACAAATGGCGATGGAAAAAAAAAAAGTCTATATCTTAAGCTTTTTGAGTATAATTTACTGGAACACTTACAGTGTGCTCTACAGGATAAAAAGCATGGAATACAAATTCCTTTTGTCTAGATTTTTTGACATATTTGTGCATTCTTCCCTTTTAGAAGCTTCAATCATATCCACATATCCTGGAGCACTAGCATCTGCAACTACAGTCATGCATCTTTGGACACTTTCTGCATTTATATGCATACCATAGCACAAGTAATCAGACGTGGAGTGATTTTTTTCCCCGAAAATGCTATTTCAACAAGTCGAGAACTAAACATAATGGTCTTTACTTTTCATTTTCAGTGTAGGTGGTGTATGTACATCATCACCACACAGTCAGTCATGGTATTTGAATTTTGTATGATGTCGATTTAGATTTAATGGTGCTACACAGATGTTTCTCAGTTTATCTATGTTTACTGCTTCATTTGCTTTTGCTTTATGTTCCATATTATTGATTCAGTCCCCCAATTTGTACTATGAAAATAGGCTGAAAATACCCTAAATCCTTACTCAGAGTTAAAGTGTGGAAAAAAGACATTTTTTTTTCTTTCTTGATTCAGACTTTCCTCTTCATTCTGATGCGTATTTATCTTATTCTTTGACCATTATACCTCACAGAACGCATGACACTTATTCATGACAGGAGCAAGTTATATGAATGACAAGGTATAAAAAATTATTTAATCTTTAAAGATAGAAAAATATCTTTCTTAAATAAACAGATGCTCAAATTAAGACAATAAGATGAATATTTGTTGTCCACATTAACATGGGCATCATGAATGATACTGTCCACAGCTAATTGCTTGATATGATATGACATATGCTAACACTATCCTAATAAATACTACAAATCAGCATTAGTCAATAGAATGTAAAGACTGTTTAGTCATTCAGATCTGGTTGCTTTCAGAGCTTTGTCTACAAGTGTAACCTCAATCATTACTACACACTTACATGATACATTTTGTCTGTAGAGATTGTTATTATGTGTGGATCCCAATGGATCTAAATTGTCCAGGGGTGAACGAGCATCTAGTAAAGTACATTTGACACAGCATAGCTCCCCGTAGAAAAATTGCGCTTAAACAGTTAGATATTTTTCATTTTTTTAAGAGTTGGACTCCTTAAAAGCCACAAGGCCCTACGTTTAGCACAAGCTTTTCAAGTTATTGAAGGTAACATCAAGTCTTTCTGCCGCATTAGGAAAAAAAAAATATTTTTGTGAAACTGTGGAACAACAGAGCCAGATTTTTTTTACAAATTTGATTAATTTTGTAATCTCTGATGTGGATGTTTTTTTAATAGATAGGTGGAAATCTCACAGCCGAGTTCTGAGCTCTAACTATCAAAATGGAACATCCAAGTGGGCCGACTTTAAGGAAGGAGTATTTAACTTTTGGAACTAATCCTTCCTGAAAGCGGGGAAATTTTAAATGTGGAGGTATCTCTTCAAGCTGTGATAAGGCACGGGTTTTTTTTTAAGTATACTGAGCATCCCCACAGGTTTCAGAAGCAGCTGAAATCCACTCCTTATTTGAATGCTCCGACACATGCTGTTGTCGTGCTGCTTGAGAAGTGAGCGGATAGATGAGACGCGTGGGTGTGTCTGGATGAGCGTGTGAATAGATGATTGTCACTGCGGTTTTGCTATCAAATCAGCAGCTATTGATTCATCTGACAGTGCAAATAAATAAAGTTGGCCTGTTGTGAAGTAGATGTGTGTGTGTCTGTGTGTATGTGTGTGTGTGTGTGTGTGAGACAGTCTAGAAAGGGTTTCAAAGCAGCCTGAAAGTGCAATGATCCACTCATGGGCGTGAATTGCCTTGTCCCTCATTGATCCAGGAATGGGAAGGCTCACTGATAGCTTATGAGGCACATTGCACCAGCCAGACTCCATCTTTTATGCAAGACCATTCAACCCCATAACATACTAACCCCCCATACACACATACACACACACACCAGATGTCCTTCCACTCATAAGAACTCAATCTTACCCTATCGTATTGCAAACCAATAAGCAAAGTGTGCTCGGCTAGAAGACCTCTCTTGTTAAGGTTCAGAGGTGTATAAACAATCATATTCTATATGCACTATATTTGTGTTCACAGGTAGAAGGCTTGATTTACTGTCTCACCTCTAAAAATGTCACTGCCCGGTACAGATTTCTATCGTACAAATCAGAAGACTTTTGAAGCGATACAGTGCGATGTTTCCACTAGCATTTGGTGGAAGGAGGTCGCTATGGTTGTACGTGTTAACAAGGTGACTTTCGCACTGACACCACTTATCTATCACTTACTGCTGCCTAGAAACATGGCCACACTTTTGTCTGTAACAAACCACACGCCAGAGGCAACTCAGCCTTTCAAACAGAAGTGCTTGAAACCCGTTTAACGCTGTTTTTAAGACCTATTGCATCTTTACAATGTCGAGACTCGATTTAAAAACAAAAATTTGAAGTATTCAAAATTCCTTTTTCTTTTTGCATTTCGGTTTGTGGCAAATTCTGAAAAAATAGTTGTTTTTTTTAATTTAGTGTTTGCTTATATTCTTATATCTTATTAAAAAAAGACTCCAGATAAAAACAAATATTTTTCATAATTTTTTTTTGTTGTCAGGCTATATAGGGTTAAAATGTTTTTAAAATATGTAGGTAAAAAAAGACACACCGTAAACCATATGTCCATACTTATAACTAAACCCTATGAGCCATTATCACAGATGAGGCTATACTAAGGAAACAGCTAGTTATGAATTTTTTCTATATTTTATCATCAATTGTATTAAAGAATGAAAAAAGTGGTTTATTGGTTTACTGCTTTTATTTTCATGTGAAACAACAGTGTTACCACACCAGGACAGGGATGGAGTGCACCATCAAAAGAGAGATTTGTTTGCTCAACTGGATTACCAAATGAAAATATTACTCTAACCTCAAACAAGCGCGTTTATTTCATTTTGCTGGGAGAAAAAAAAAGAGATGTATTGCTAAATCAAGAAACGCTTGCATCTACTTTACCACCATCATCTCGTCAGGAAAATCCCTTATTTATAATGACTTTTTAATAGTATAAATCAATGTTTCATCTTTTTGTGAAACACCAGACAAACAGCATTATCATGAAAAAGGCTGCATATTTCATATTTACTTAAGCCACGGTAGCCTGCTGTGCTCCTCATTGATTTCCTTTTTGTCATATGAGATGACTCGATTATTTCAAAGGCGCATGATTGGAATATGAATCCTAAAGAACATTACATTATCGCAGCATAAAGCATTCAACTATGAATCATGTGAAAAACCATTATCAGAGCAAACCCTTAGTTATAAGAGCATGAATCTGTATTAGAATATTGTTAACTTTTGTCTTTGATCCTGATTGTATAACCTCATAAGGGATTGAGTAGTACTAGATACTTAATATATATATATATATACATTTTAATGAAAAATAACTAATAGTTTTGATATTGCACTTATACAGTGTAACAAAACCCTTCCCCTAGATTAAGGTGGAACTTGAAATAAACTCACTCATTTAGATTGCCAAATTCAAGGATAATAGAGCAGCAAGTGTAAATGTTCTTTTCTATTATAGATTCAAAAACAATCTGGGACAAGTGGGCTTTGACACCCAGCCATCATTTTCAAAACACTTACAGGGAAGCAAGAGAAAGAATTGAATGTGCTATGTAACAGAAATCCCCACCTCAAGAGAGGAAGACGTCAACTACTGTCTTCGAGTGATATTCTTATTTGCATAACTTTCATACTTTTGATGTTTTTCTTTTTCTCTATATCCCGGCAATATGTTTCCGCAAGGTGCCTCATTTAAAAAATGGATTTCCAACTTTGATCTTAAGTATGACTTTTGCTGAGCACCATGTCTAGTAATTATTTATAAAGCCTTACTTTGAAATGGAAATGATCTTACTTCTATGGAACGTCTAGACTTGACAAAACACACGTCACAGGGCTTTTCAAGTACAGGTGTGAGGATTGAATATTATTTCTGGAATATTTCATTTTAGTAAACACCAGGCCAACATTTAAGGATGACTTTAAGTTTATGTTGTCAGTCAAACGATGAACCAGCTATAGGACCTGCTACACCTTATGTTTCCTGAAACAAACCATTTTGTGTGTCTTTTTTTCTATGTGGACCTACGACACTAACCAGCATTGTTCAATATTGATTGGTGTTAAATCGTAGTCTGTATTGAAATAGGATGCTTTCAAAGAATGTAAAACACCCATGTATCAATGTGTTATCAAAAGAAAGGTTGAAAGAATTGACATAATTTAGAGTAGCTAAAATCTCCTGATTACAATTAATGTTTCTTCTACCAGCATTTAGTAAAGACATTACTTAAGAAACTATGATTAGACATCTCATAAATGTGCTTTCAGCACGAACGCTTTGTTCCAGTACTGCATGTTCAGAAGCAATCCCCAAGTCTTCATTGTCCCCACATTAAATATTCATATTAGTCCCTACTAGTTGCTGATTAATAACAGATTAAATTCTTTAAAAAGAGATTTGTTAGACAATGCTCCCTAAATTCCTGGCCTTTTTAAGGATTAAAACCAAGCACAAGTTTAAAATGCCAATTTATGCAAGGCAACAAACTCTGCCCAATCTACTTTTCAACAATTCAGCTCTTCACAGACACACTTCTGCTTAAGGCAGCAGACATGAAGCCTCCGCTATGTTTCCCTGACATATTCTTTTCCCCTAAATTAATATCCCCATTTAGTCAAGGTTATCGGAATATTACAGATGGCCTGAAGAAAACAAATGATATCCGAAAGTATAGGAAGTCAGCATGTCATCAACAGTTTCGATGACAAGTCCCTAAGGTCATCCACTCCAACAATTAGTTATCAGGTACAGATACAGAGACTGTTCTAAATAAACATCAGCGACAATAGATTTGCTGGTTGCCATGACAGTGTCTTCTGCAGATAAAAACATGTGAATAACAACATGACCTAATGCCTGCCGCTGACTTCAGGGAATCACCTACCGGCAGGCGCCTCCTCTTCTCCTTTGAGAGCATCGTCTCTGTTCACAGTTTTAGGAGGAGAAAATGTAAAGGACGCAAATGCTTAGATGTTAATCTGTATTTTTAAAGAAAGAAAACCTACCCCAGTTTTAAATAAAATGGTACCCACACAGGTAGTTTCCATTACTGAGCATTTAATGTCATCAATTAAAACTAATAAGATCGCTAGCGTAGATTAACAGATAGATTAAGTACATAAAAACACATTTTTGTACTTCCATTTTAAATTCATTTAATGAATTATGCTTTTCAGTGAGTTACCACCATCACTGTCCTGAATTAATTTGGAAAAGATGGCAGATGGTTTCAAACATCAAAATTAAAGGTCATAGGCTGAAGGACTCACTGTTGAAATCAATACACCATCTGTTCCACTTCCATATTAGGAGCTGTCCACTATCATTGATAAGTTCATTGTGCTACAATGAGTGGAGTCTCTCTCTTGTACTCCAATGCAAATCATCATTTGTTTTACAGAAAATTCTACAGTAAATGTAGCATTTACTCAAGTGGGTCTTGTAAAATCCCAATTTGTGAAAAAGTCATTTCATGGCCGAAATGCAACTTAATATTCATATGAAGGTTTTATCCTTAGGATGAGTAACTCTGACCTACTGACAGTGTTAAATTAAACCAAATTGAAATAAATA